>CM075022.1:533810-544965 GCA_037576675.1 Pangasius sanitwongsei
TCTCTCTCTCTCTCTCCCTCCCTCTCTCTCTCTCTCTCTCTCCCTCTCTCTCTCTCTCCCTCTCTCTCCCTCTCTCCATCTCTCTCTCTCTCTCCCTCCCTCTCTCCCTCTCTCCATCTCTCTCTCTCCCTCTCTCCCTCTCTCCATCTCTCTCTCTCTCTCTCCCTCTCTGTTTCTCTCTCTATATATATCTCTCTCACACACACTCTCTCTTTCTCTCTCTCTCTGTCTCTCACACACTGTCTTTCTCTCACTCTAACACTCTCTCTCTCCATCTCTGTCTCTCTCTTTCTCCCTTTCTCTCTATCTCTCTATATATCTCTCTCTCACACACTCTCTCTTTGTCTCTCTCTTTGTCTCTCTCTTTGTCTCTCTCTCTCTCTCTCTCTCTCTGTAGCTGTGGGCCGATGGTGTTGGACGCTCTGATTAAGATAAAGAATGAGATCGACCCGACTCTCACTTTCAGACGCTCCTGCAGAGAAGGTCAGAGAGCACACACACACACACACAGAGGCGCACACACACACACACACACACACACACAGACATGTAATGTGTGTGTTCACTGTAACAGTATTGTTCAGGGGAATCACTCCAAGCCTTCAGTATTTAATGTTATTTAATGCACAAACACCACTTTCTCTCCTTTATCACTTTATATAAAGATCTTTCTGTGAATTCAGTGTGTGTGTGTGTGTGTGTGTGTGTGTGTTGGTCAGGTATCTGCGGTTCGTGTGCGATGAACATTAACGGTGGGAACACGCTGGCGTGCCTGAACAGGATCGACACTAACACCAGTAAAGTGACGAAGATTTACCCGCTGCCTCACATGTACGTGGTTAAAGACCTGGTACCGGTACGTACCCAGAACCAGCACCAGAACCAGAACCAAGCCACTGCATCACGACTGGAGGAAGCTTTCAGGGTTAAAAGAGTCGACTAGTGACACAAATCCGGCAGGGAGAAGTTTTGAGGTGTAAACACCGGCCCTCCTTTATCGAGCTGCGTAAATCTTTTGTACGAGCGTTTACACAAGAAATTCGTTTTTTCTGAAAATCCTGTAATTTAAGGGGAAAAAAAGTTTTAGCTAACATAAACCTCGACTCGATTGACTCGATCTAACCTGCATCATCTGCACTTTTATATCTGGAATGTACTGCGGAGTTTAAATAGTTTATTTTTATTACGTTTTTTCTGTTTTTATATTTTTCCCTTTTTTAATTCACACCTGCTTCCCCTTCTCTGTAATTTGTCTCAGGACTTTTATCTTCTCAGGGTCTGTTAGACTGCTAAATATGTTCACTGGCATAGAAGTGAGTCAGAGTAACTTCCCCTTCTGCCTTTGTGTCTCTCTTTTCATCGCTCGTTTCGTGCTCCCCGCTGTCTGCGCACGCTGACCTTTTATGGAGTTTTGTGGGCGTCGCTACATGCAAATGAGCCGTGTCAGGAACGCGCTTGGCACTTCACGGGCGATCAGCGTACGCACACGAGAAGGAAGAACATCAGCTTTCTGACAGTGTTAGCACGGTTTGGCTCGAACAAACATTTACACACCGCTTTACTGAATGATAAATGATAATAAATGAGACCTTCTGAAAGTGCGTTAGGAAAAAGAGGCTTTAAACAAAATTCCTCTCGTTCGTTAAACATTAAAGTAACTGATGACATTCGGGGTAAAAACTTTCCTTTAAAATCTGGATTATGAACATCGAGTTTCTCTCTCTCTCTCTATCTATCTATCTATCTGTCTATCTCTCTCTTTCTCTATCTATCTATCTATCTATCTATCTATCTATCTATATCTCTCTATCTATCTTTCTCTCCTTCTCTCTCTTTCTATCTATCTGTCTCTATCTCTCTCTCTTTCTCTCCCTGTCTATCTCTATCTCTCTCTCTCTGTCTATCTCTATCTCTTTTTCTCTGTCAATCTCTGTCTGTCTTTCTCTCTATCTCTCTCTCCCTCTTCATCTCTGTCTCTCTCTGTTAATCTCTCTCTCTCTCTCTCTCTCATTAGGACATGAATAATTTTTATGCTCAGTACAAGTCTATCGAGCCGTATCTGAAGAGGAAGGATGAGAGTCAGCAGGGGAAGGAGCAGTACCTGCAGAGCGTGGACGACCGACAGAAACTGGTACAGCACATCTCTCTCTCACACACACTCACACACACTCACACACACTCACACACACACACACACACACACACACACACACACACACACACAGGCTAGGATCTCAGTGTGTTTTTGTTTGAAAACTAAGTTTAAAACAGACCCAAAAAAAAAAACCACCAACCATTTCTGTGAGATTGCTAAGAGTCATTTACAGTCATTTGAAACTACTGTAGAGTTTTCCTTCACTGCAGGTCTTGAAGTGTGTGTGTGTGTGTGTGTGTGTGTGTGTGTGTGTGTGTTAGGACGGTCTGTACGAGTGTATCCTGTGTGCGTGCTGCAGTACCAGCTGTCCCAGTTACTGGTGGAATGGAGATAAATACCTGGGACCCGCCGTCCTCATGCAGGTGAGTGAGAACATCAGCAGCTCCACGTCACCACGTTTACGTTACGTAAGAAACTAGAACATTAGCTAAATGACAAGATGATATTTTATATTATAACATACATTATAAAGATATTATATTATAACATATAAAGATATTATTTTATATTATTCATTCATCAGGAAGCGAGAAACAGACAGAACACTCTGGGCTTTGCTTTGCACCGTGGCCTTATTCAGCCTTACTTTCTGCTTTAGAGACTCTTCATTTCTTATCATTTAGTTTCTTATTTCATACAACATACGTGTGTGTGTGTGTGTGTGTGTGTGTGTGTGTGTAGGCGTACCGGTGGATGGTGGACTCTCGTGATGAGTACACAGAGGAGCGTCTGGCTAAGCTTCAGGACCCGTTTTCTCTGTACCGCTGTCACACCATCATGAACTGCACCAAGACCTGCCCCAAGGTACACACGCACACACACACACGCACACACACAGACTCACACACAGACTCACACACAGACTCACACACACTCACACACACTCACACACACACACACGCACACACACAGACTCACACACACTCACACACACACACACACACACAGAGCACTGCTGAATTCTGCATTCTGATTGGTCAGGAGGTGTTGATTAATTTTCTGTTAATAACAGTAGCGCAGGTTTATATTAATGCACTCATTCTAATGCCTTATGGTTTCCATAGCAACAGCTCATTCACAGGAATGTGTACTGCGAAATTGCTGTGATATGAAGGGAATCAAACATTTGGGGACGTGCTGTTACAGGAAAGAGGAAACATTTATGAAGTTGGGAAATATATCATTTAAGAGAACTGAAAGAGTGTGTGTGTGTGTGTGTTGTGCAGGGTCTGAATCCCGGGAAGGCCATCGCTGAGATTAAGAAAATGATGGCGACGTATAAGGAGAAGAAAGCAGCCACTGCGTGATGACGGCGATCTGGAGAACGGAATGCACTTGAAGAAATCTGATTGGTCAATTCCTGGTCTTGACTTCCTCCTTCAGCCACACACACTCATTCACTCACTCACTCACTCACACACACACACACACTCATTCACTCACTCACACACACACACACACACATACACTCACTCACACACTCCTGACAGTATTGACACTTAAGAAAATTTCATCCATGCTGCATTCCTTCATCTGTTACAGGATTTAAGAAGACGCCGAGGCTGTGTGTGTGTGTGTGTGTGTGTGTGTGTGTGTGTGTGTGTGTGTGTGTGTGCAGTGTGCACAGTGTGTGTGTGTATACCTGTGTGTACAGGTGTGTGTAAGAGTATGGTGAGGTGAGGTTGGGTTCGGTGTGATCCAGTCAAACATAAAATATTAAAACGCTTGTATCCATGGGATATATTGAGTATAAGTGTAATAAATGAATGTACAAAGTCACGGTGGTTTGACTGGGTTTTATGGTGCAGTGTGTGACGGAGGCCACCAGAGGGCAGCACTGAGACTGTAATCCAGCACCAGTGAGCGGATGATGTTAGAAACTTAGTTCTGTGATCAATGTTTATTAGAACAAACACATCAGGGCTGAAGAGCTTCCTGTTCACCTCAAAACCACCAAGATGGAGCTGTTCATTAAAAAAATTACAAAGCTCCTAAAATGCACTATTCAGTTTTGTACTTTATGATGCACAGATGTCCGCCATTTTGAGGCCTAAATCTATTAACTAACTTCTGTCTTCTTTACCGCAGTTTATGATCACGTGTCTCCACATGAGCGCAAAAGCCCAGCAATGTCCTGATAATTAATTAATTAGTTGATTGATTGATTTCAAAATTCTCATCACTGTAAAGCATTTCTCTGAATCAGAGTTCAGTGATCTCAGCCTGATGACCTCTGACCTTATTAATTTCGTCTCCTGATTTCAGCATTTCAGCTTGTGTTTCAGGGTTTTCAGGATTGTCTAACAGTCAACAGAGGGAACATGACCAATAAATACATTTATATAAAGATAAAAATAAACGTTATCGTTTTTAATTAATTAACTAACTAATGAATTAATTAATCATAAGCCCCGCCTCCTGCGATGGCCAATCCGAGCCTCCCATTAGACATATTAGGACAAACTACAGGAGTGTAATAATGTAGATTATTATAGCTGAATTCCATACTGATGAGTGTAAACTGATTAAAATAATTTAATTAAAATAAATCTAATGATTACTTGTTCTAAAATAAATGAGAAAATAGTGTTTATTCTGAGATTAACGCAAAGCTGCAGTAAATGAAGGCGCTTTCGAATCGTTCTGCATTTTAACAAAAAGAAAAAGGGGGAAAACTTTCTGGCTGCAGGGGAAGTGGGCGGGGCCAGAACGCGCCGTCGGTGGGCGGGGCTCCAGCCTGTCAATCACAGGCTAGCAGCGGCGCAGAGAGCACTCGGCAGGACTTTGCTGGAAGGTAAGCGCTCTAAATCACAACCTCTTCAGCTTTAAAACGCTTTAAAAAGTTAAAGTTAGTGTTTGTGAAGCCGTGTGAGAGGCAGCGCGTGCTGTCACACCCACCTCAGTGTGCACTGCACATCATTTCCTCTCTTTCTGTCCAAATTATCCAGAAAAACGCAAGTTTTTTTTTTTCCTAAAGTTGACTTTCTCCCTGTTCATGAGCGCCTGTGCTGCTCGGTTTGATTTCTAACTTCATGCACTGGAGTGAAATACTGAGTAAATGAGGGCTTTCTGAGAGAGCACTGGGTCACGTGATCGTCTGTAGGTCCTGATGAGTGATGAAGCGTGAAGCAGATGTGGTTTACTGCAGGACACTGTGCGGTGTATCGGTCTGTCCGGTTTTATCGCGATATTACTGTACGATATCAACAGCTGCAACCTGCACATGTGTTTTTTTTAGAGTAAAGACAGAGAAAATGAAATGGTGTAGATATGTTAATTTAGTCCACATGGTGAAGTAAGGTGTGTGTGTGTGTGTGTGTGTGTGTGTATAGGAGGTGACGCTCCTCTCCAGGGGACCGAATAAAAGCTCAAAGCCAAATGACAGTACAATAGAGAGGAGGCAGCCAAGACCAATAAACTATGTGTGTGTGTGTGTGTGTGTGTGTGTGTGTGAGAGAGAGAGTGTGTGTGTGTGTGTGTGTGAGAGAGAGAGAGTGTGTGTGGGTCTGGTGGACATTAGAGACATCCTCTTAAGGAGATTTTGGATGAATGAAAGTTTGAGATCATTGTGTGTTAATGTTCGCAGTGTAGAGAAGGCTTGTGTGTGTGTGTGTGTGTGTGTGTGTAAGTGAGTGTGTGTGTGTGTGTGTAAGTGAGTGTGTGTGTGTGTGTTGGGGGAGGGGGCAGTGAGACAGAAGGGGACAGATGGGGGGGTCGTAATGGTTCCCAGATGTGGCTGTGTGAGCATGTGGTTTCCAATAGCCGCTATGATGCACTACAGGAATGTGTGGCCACACACACACACACACACACACACACACACACACACACACACACTGATAGTGTTCTGAATAATGTAGATAAGAATTAAAGCTCTAAGCAATACAAATGTTTCATTTCCATTATGTAAAGTCGAGTGCAAAAGTTTGCATCCCCCATGTTTTCTAAATTAAAAACCAACCTGTGTTTTACATTTTATCTACAAAATAGATTCTGATTTGTTTAAAAAAATTAAATGTGAACGAATTCTTTAAAAGACAGCAAACTAAAACATGAAGCAAAGCCAGTATAAATACATCTCATGCATTCCATTTAGCGTCAGGGATAAATAATATAATTTATACTCCTAATATTAGAGAATAATTCATCTCATTTGTTCACCCAACTAATTAATTTTTATTAACTTTTGTATCTTGTTCTTTCTTTGTTTATTTAACTGCCTCAAGTGTGTAATTTCAGTGATGCCACAAGAGCATTAGAGCTGATCTGGGATCTGTGTTGCCGTAACAAGCACAACAGACACGGCTGTAATCTGATCGCAGATCAGCAGTGACAATTTAATGACATCGTCTGCACAGCGTTAACACTGATCTATGATCAGGCGTAATCCCTGAAACCACACTGAAGTTCTGCTGTAACAGGAGCAGACTGACTGTTCTCAGATCAGTTCTCAGATCAGCTCTCAGATCAGCTCTCAGATCAGCTCTCCTCACCCTCAGGTTCAATCACACACTCAAAAAAACCTCATAATGAAGACACACAAATCAGCAGCCGCGTTTAATTTCACTGTGTTTATCACGGAAACAATGATGCTGGAAATACTGCACACACACACACACACATGCGCACACACACACACACACACACACACACACACAGATGTGGTTTTGGCTCACTGTACTTCACTGCACTCATTCAACCTGGCAACTCTCATCTCATTACAGCGGAGACGGGAGGAGGAAAAAAAGACAAAGAGCAAAAGAAGGAGGGAGAAAGGAGGACAGGGAGAGAGGGGACAGAGGGAGAGAGAGAGAGAGAGAGAGAGGGAGGGGACGAGTGTCGGCTTTAGCGCTGGAATGCGGCCCCTGCTTTCAGTCCGTCCTCTACGGAACGTTTTCGAAGAAAGATGGAGTGAAGGAGGAAAAGAGGAAAAACAGAAAGAGGACAATCAGGTCACATTCTTTCTGTCGGGATTTTCTCTCTCGCTCTCTCTTTGTTCCTGGGGCCGGAGACAGGGAGAAAGAGAGAGACAGGGAATGGAGGAGAAAGAGAGAGAGAGACAGAGAGAGAGAAGAGGAGGAGATGAAAAAACAATAAAGTAAAAGCACACATTCAGTGAGTACTGTTACTGTATAAAGAACTATCTGACAGCTTCCATGAATGTGGGCGGAGTCTCTGTGGAGGGTGTGGCATGGTGACATCATGTCCTATATGACACTGGTGTTAACCATAAACAGTGAATATTAGTGCACTATTTTGGCACACTATGTAGTGCAGTAGTGTATGACTTAGAACACAGCCATGGTGTTTGCTTGTTTGTTTTATAATTCTGTAATGATTCTGTCTGACCAATCAGTGGTCTTCACTATTTCTAGCTCCGCCCACATGTCCCTGTTTGGTTCTGTTAGTAGCTACAGTGTGACTCACTCAGTACCAGGAAATGACAGTATAAGGTGGAAAAACACTATAAAGTGCCGTAGGGGAAGTGCGCAAGTGTGGAGAATGAAACCAGACCGACGCAGTGTTCGTGTTAAACTCTCTCACTTTTACAGCGTGAGGAAGAGCGAGAGACGTCTGCACCATGAGAGCCTGCGTCCTCCTACTGCTGGGACTGCCTGGTGAGTACACACACACACACACACACTCACACACACACACACACACACACTCACACACACACACACACTCACACACACACTCACACACACACACACACACACTCACACACACACACATACACACTCACACACATACAATCTCTCTCTCTCTCTCTCTCTCTCTCTCTCTCACACACACACTCTCACACATATACTCCCACACACACACACACACACACACACACTCACACACACATACACACTCACACACACACTCACACACACACTCACACACACACACATACAATCTCTCTCTTTTTCTCTCTCTCTCTCTCTCTCTTTCTCTCACACCCACACACACACTCACACACTCGCACATACAATCTCTCTTTCTCTCTCACATACACACTCACACATTCACTTACACACAAACACACACACACACACACACACACTCACACACTCGCACATACAATCTCTGTTTCTATCTCACTCACACAGACACACACGCACACATTCACGCACACACGCACACTCTCTCTCTCACTCTCTCACACACATGACACAGTGTCTCTCTCTCTACAGTCCTGATGGCACAGCAGACGTCTGACCTGGACTACAGAGATCCATTCGGTGCGAAACATTATTATTATTGTTATTATTATTGTTATTATTCATGTGATTCTGGTGAATTTAAGAGTCGCTGAATTGCCTCTCACCTTTACTCACTCTCTGTACTCAACCCATGTCCTAAATCACATCCTGTTCACTTTGGAGTGTTCACTATGTAGTGCACTACTTTGGAGGGTTTGCCATTTTGTACTGATGTAAAAAGGAACACATGAAATCCCACAATGCACTGCTGCTACAGAAAGCACCATAACACACTCCACTGTTTTTAGGGAATAGAGTGCGGTTTTGGACGTGAGGTCAGACTTCAGTTCACACTGTCTTCTCTTCATCATCATCATCATCATCATCATCTTCTTCTTCTTCATTAATATCTTCATTTTTAATTTCTATTTTCATTTCCTTCTTCTCCGTCATCTTCATGGTCTTTTTTCTCCTCTTACTTCCTTCATCTTCATTTTTTTCTTCATCTTCGTAATAATAATAATCTTTCTTTCTTCTGCTGCTTTTCTTTATCATCGATATTCATCATTTCTTTCTTTCTTTCTTTCTTTCTTTCTTTCTCCTCTTTATCGTTCCTCCTCAATGAAAGTTATAGTAAACTCTTCTGTGTTTCAGTTTTTCACTTCAGTAATTGTTAATGATGAAGAGGATCTCATTGTGTGTGTGTGTGTGTGTGTGTGTGTGTGTGTGTTACAGATTACAGCCACAGTAAGACCAACGGTTTTTCTCTTCAGTTTTACAATAAAAACCACAAACATTCATTTTTCATCAAAATCACATTTTAATTATAAACTCATGTGTTGTGTTCTGTGCAGTTACAGAGTACGCACCACAGCTGCAAGGAGGACAGACTGGTACACACACACACACACACTCACACACACACACACACACTCACACACACACACTCACACACACACCTGATTGCACCATTCAGAGCTGGGTTTTTTCATCAATCCAACAATAAACTGATATTATTACAGACCTGAGTGAGTGAGAGAACCTCATGAAACTGATTTTAAATATGTTCACATCTCATTTTCTTCATTCAAACACACACACACACACACACACACACACAGAGTAGAGGAATAACTGTAATTCCCACCTTCTAACTGGGAATTACCAGCCGGAATTCTGGGAGCTTTCTGACGTTTGAATAATTCTCGAACCCAGACCCGGAAGTGACGCATTTGACTACACAAACATAAGTGGTTCTAAAGGAAATAAAGTTTTAAAATAGGAATATTAGTTTGTTGATTTCACCACTTCTTTAATTGTGCTAATGTTTACCATGAACACAGCTACGTGTTAACCCTAGCTAGTGTCGGATCAGATTGCCATGGCAGTATGTTAAGCACATTCCAGTTGGAATAACGGGAATTCTCAGGCGTGTGAACGCAGCACGACACCTGATGTTCACTCATTTGCAGTCATGATGAGAGGATTTTACTTGGAGCCGTTCATCACGTGGTCTGAGCTGTTATTTGCAGTTATCGTTAACGTAATCTCATTTTGTTGTTTTGTGTTTCAGAAGTGGAACTTCAGACGGAACCCACAGAACCCGGACCGCTGGGTGAGACAGGAACATAAACACACACTGAATATAACATTCATCATCTTCACAAACACTGTGTCGTTCATGAGCGAGTTGACTCTTTGAATCGTAGAAAGTCGACTCACATATATGAACCTTTTTTCTTTCTCTCTCTCACTCTTGTTTATTTATTTATTTATTTATTTTTGATTATACGAGCACCTTCGTTAGTCTTGCAGTGAGTGTACTTTAATCCAAACCGCATTTCAGCACCTGAGTTGTTCGTTTGTGTGAATAGCGAGACCTGTGTTGTATAAAATGCAATACAAAATAATGTTATGTTTTTTGTTTTAATTAAAAGGTACTATAACATTTATTACATTAATTTCAGTCGTAAGAAGAACAGTTACACGTCAGAATATCACAATGAATGACAAAAATGTCGATTGTTCATTAGGCTGATTGTAAAATGATAACTCAGTGTATCAGTGTGTTCACTTGTGTTAATGCGTTAATTAGCAGTTACTGCGCCTCACCAGCAGGGGGAGACAAAGTGCTGTTTTAGACTGAGTGCAAATAATATCGAGAAAAAACAAATTACATTAAAGCAACAGTGATTATTATTAGTGTTTTTGAAATTCTTTCTGTAATCAGAGAGCATTCAGGTGAGGTGTGTTGTCCAGAAATTACTGTGTAAATAATACATTGTGCACTTCAGAGCTTTGGGAATTTATACTATTAGACAAAGTAATATCGTGTGTGTGTGTGTGTGTGTGTTCAGACTGCCGAGAGGAAAAGTATCCCTGCACCAGACTCTACTCCGTCCACCAGCCGTGTAAACAATGTCTCAACAACATGTGTTTCTACAGGTCAGTACACACACACACACACACACACACACACACAATCTCTCACGCTTTCACTCTGAAGTCATAGTTAATGTGTGTGTGTGTGTGTGTGTGTTAGTCTGCGCAGGGTGTATGTTATTAATAAGGAGATCTGTGAGAGGACTGTTTGTGCCCATGAGGAGCTGATCAAAGGTAAATAAATAAAAAATCATCAGATATGATGTTCACTTACTGTAGTGTTCTGTACTGTTGCATTGTGTGTGTTAGTGTGTGTTAGTGTGTGCTGGAGACTGTAAGTGTGTGTTCATGTGTGCTGGAGACTGTAAGTGTGTGTTAGTGTGTGTTAGTGTGTGCTGGAGACTGTAAGTGTGTGTTAGTGTGTGTT
>CM075022.1:545065-550065 GCA_037576675.1 Pangasius sanitwongsei
GTGTGCTGGAGACTGTAAGTGTGTGTTAGTGTGTGTTAGTGTGTGCTGGAGACTGTAAGTGTGTGTTAGTGTGTGTTCATGTGTGCTGGAGACTGTAAGTGTGTGTTAGTGTGTGCTGGAGACTGTAAGTGTGTGTTAGTGTGTGTTAGTGTGTGCTGGAGACTGTAAGTGTGTGTTATTTTTTCTTAACACACCACAAGAGCGGATTAATGAAATATCTGTGTTTAAAAAAATTATTAATTGCCGGCTCTGTTAACATTAAATCTGTCATCATTCAGATCACCACTACATGATTACATCCCTCTCTCTCTCTCTCCCTCTCTCACTGTCTCTCTTTTCTCTCACTGTCTCTCTTTTCTCTCTGTCTCTCCCTCTCTCTGTTTCTCTCTCTCCCTCACTATCTCTGTCTCTCTCTCTCCCTCTCACTATCTCTCTCTCACTCTCTTTTCTCTCTGCCTCACTGTCTCTCTCTCTCCCTCTCACTATCTCTGTCTCTCTCCCTCTCACTGTCTGTCTCTCTCTCCCTCTCTCTCTCCCTTTCCCTCTCTCCCTCCCTTTCTCTGTCTCTCTCTCTCCCTCTCTCACTGTCTCTCTTTTCTCTCTGTCTCTCCCTCTCTCTGTCTCTCTCTCCCTCACTATCTCTCTCTGTCTCTCTTTCTCCCTCTCACTATCTGTCTCTCTCTCCCTCTCACTATCTCTGTCTCTCTCTCCCTCTCACTATCTCTGTCTCTCTCCCTCTCTCTCTGTAGCTGATCTGTGTCGTGATCAGTTCCCGCGCTGTGCTGTTGCTGCTCTGACTGGTCAGTGTGGCTCGCTTGGGGGCAGCTGTGGAAAAAGCTGCGGAGGCTGTTAAAGACATGTGTACACACACACACACACACACACACACACACACACACACATTACCTGAACAGATACTGTTAGCTATAAGCTACAAACGTCCCTCACATTTGTAAACACCTCCTTGTTCGAGGGCAAACTCACCTCCACTCGTTTACTCTTCACACACCTCCTCTTCACGATCACGTCTTCATCTTCCTCATAAATCCGGCACGTGTGTGCTTGTGTGAACGGTTTAGCCCACACCCGCGGCCGAATGTGTGTGCAGTAGAGAAGCACCGATGCTGTATAAATATTACTGAAGTGTGGCTCACTCGTCTCCGTGTGAATGGATGAATTTATATAAACATGTATTTACGTTTGTACTCCTTTTTATAAATCCTTATGACTGTATGAAGTCACTGGTGCTGTAGAACCCGGTGCTATGGAGGCTGACGGAGAGCACAGGAACAGCTGGAGGAACTTAAACTTAACTAAAAATTGTTACTGTAAAACTGTATCACTTTGTACTGTCACGTGTTATTATTGTGTTACGTTTGTTGTTGAGCTTGGCATATAACTGCTTTTTTTATATACTGATCCCAGATCAGATCTATACCCAGTTTTCACTGCTCACTTGTTTAATATAGCACCAGTTTTATTATTATCCTAATGAGAAACACGCTACAGGACCTCCTGAGGCATCACACACACCTGATCATCATCAATACAATACAGAGTTATGAAAAAAGGACAAAACATCATCATGACCCAAAATCCTGGAATCCTGCTCGGATTCTGCTCCTTCTTACAAAGTGTACAACTATGCAAATAAGAAACTAAATAAATACCTTTAATACCATAAAACAGGACTGGTGTGTGATTTGAATCGTGCTCTGGTGAGGAAAACAGCCAGAGCAACATTAGGTTAGCAGAACATCTTCTGAACATTGTTTCTAGCAGCTTTTGCTTTCTCTAACGAATGTTCTGGATGTGTCCTCATGGCAAACAGAGCTGAGAGTCTACAGCAGTACTCATGGAGCTGAAGACGACAGTGGAGATGAAACAGGAACTTTATGAGGAACCGAGATTCATAAGAAGAACGTGTCTTGAACAGACATTGGGATCAAAAGAGCACCTCGGTTCAAACAGGATAAAGATCTGTCAGATATGATGAGCGGTGGTGTTAGTCATCGATGAGAAAATGGTTCCTCAAGGGTTCTTTGGATGATTAGCATTTTCAGCTTACTAAACTGAACCTTTCTCACTTGGAGCATCTATTTTATAGGGACAGAGTCTAGATAAAACATCTCAGACACACTGACCAACAAACACAAGACTTAAATTGTTTGAGAAAGATATTCCATGTCCACACTCAGTGGGTCTGGCTCACCTAATTGAGCTACAGCATCTCACAGCCACTAGCACCTCCATCACAGCTTCATGCTGCTACAGCACCACCTTTTCTTCTTAAACCTGCTAAAAGGCAGATTAGAACCTTCAGAAACCATGACATTAGCCCTAACGCTAACCGCTGCACCACAGAGGAACTGAAGTGAGGGGTGTGTGTTGGACTTTTGTCTTCGTGAAATGCTTCGCAACGCAACACAAACTGAGAGACGGAGCTGCTTCTGTCCCTGAGCTCCTGAAGGACAAGTTTCAGGAACGCACATCTTACATTCCGCATATCGGCTTTGGCCGTGTAGGTACAGCATCTCTGTGGCCTGGAGCCAGCGCTAAATGGGCTACATATGGGACGGGTTAGTGTAACAGAGACAGTCCACAGAATCATCCACACACGTGCCATTACATGTTAACATACAGTTAATGCTAATAAAAAGTGTTCCTGAAACTCAGCTCTGTCTCTCAGTTTCAGTTTGCATCTCATCATGAAGCTCATGAAGACAAAGTCCAACACACACCCAATGGTGTAGTGGTTAGTGTTAGAGTTTGCATCTGTGGTGTGGTTTGTGAAGGTTCAGGTTCTAATCCCCTTTTTTTTGGGGGGGGGGGCAGGTTTAAGAATAAAAAGTGGTGCTGTAGCAGTGTGAAAGTGTGATGGAGGCCACCGTGTGTCTGAGACTCTGTGCCTCTGTTAGCTGAGTTGTGGCTTCTGTGCCTTAGGAGGCTTTTGGGTCAAAACCCAAACCAGGACCCCAGAATACTGGAGCATGAAAGGGTGTGTATGGTGTGGGGGTGTGTCCTCACAGGAGGAGTGGGTCAAGGGAGGAGGAGTGTCTTCACAGGACAATGTGGAGTCTCAGAAAAAGAGAGACTCTCAGAGAGGAACTGTGTGTGTGTGTGTGTGTGTGTCTTTTTTATAAACACATTGTATAAAAACTATCACCCTCACTCTCTGCATGTGTGTGTGTGTGTGTGTGAACTCCATGCTCCTGAGAGGAAGTAAGTGAACCAATTCTTGAAGACAAAAGTCCAACACACAGCCAGTCTTGCTGTTCTCCTGTGGTACAGGGGTTAGAGTATATGCCAGTGTTGTGGTTTATGACGGTTCAGGTTCTAATCTGCCTTTTGGCAGGTTTAAGGATAAAAAGTGGTGCTGTAGCAGTATGAAGGTGTGACGGAGGTGGGGGGGGTGTGTGAGATTCCGTGGTTCAGTTGGCTGAGTCATTACTCCTAAAAGTAGGAGAAAGTTGGGTCAAAACCCAACCAGCACCCCAAAAAAAGTATATGTAAGGCAGTGTGTCCTCACAGAAGGGGTAGATAAGGCGCCACAGGGGCATGTGCCCACGCAGGAGGGGCGGACGAGGCGCCACGGGGGCATGCGCCCACGCAGGAGGGGCGGACGAGGCGCCACGGGGGCAGGCGCCCACGCAGGAGGGGCGAATGAGGTGCTGCAGATGAGGCCCCACAGGGGCATGTGCCCATGCAAGAGAGGGGGACAAGGTGCTGCAGAAGGGGCAGATGAGGTACCACAGGGGCAATGATCCTTGCAGAAGCATTAGAGCAGTGTAGAGGCAGGTGGGTGGGTGAGGTGTTCACAATTTTAAAAAAAACTCTTGTTTGTCACCTTCACTCAGTTCCTCACCTCCCTTGCTGTCCTCCTCACTCCTCCTCTTTTTCCCTATCCATCACTCTTCTCCTCCTTACTGTCCTTTAGTTCACTCTCACTCTCTCATATACACACACACACACCCAGACTTGAACCAACAACCACATACACAGGAGACAAGACTTTTACCACAGAGCCACCCAGTCCTGCATGCAGCACGCTTATTTTTTGGGGGGGTTTTTCTTCAGCAGCCGAAGAGAGCTTTGTTGCTGTTTGAAATTATTTCAGGTTTATTGTTGTTTGCTTAAATGATTAAAATTTATCCATTAATCGAGTTACATCATTAGAAAAAGTCTAGACACACACACACACACACACACAGACCTGTGTTAATAATACATAGTACAGGTTGTATACAGAAAAACTTTTACTCATATCTCACTCTCTAAAAAAAAAAAAATTAAGAAGTTAAAATATTTGTCAGACATTTTTGTGTCAAATTCAGCAGATTCTACATTTAATAATAATCCTAATCCAGATTTTGGTCCAGATTTGAGTCAGTGATGTGTCCTGTCAAGTCCACAATTCTGTTTATCACATGATAGTCAACATGAAGGTTCGAGAAATTGTGTAAAAAAAAAAAAAAATAGATATCATAATAATCTCAGAAATTCGTCAGTGATAAAATACTGTGCGATGTGAAAAAACGGAACATCGAACTCGTTGTGAACGGCAAAGGTCCCGGCTTCATTTTCACCTGAGTGAGGAGACACACACTTCATAGTGTTCACTCTACAGGACACACACACGCTAATATTGCTAACAGTGACTGAAGGTGTCTGGCCACCAACTAGCACAAACGACGCCTGAAGGTAACGACAATCCCGACGTCTTCACTGCACACTCGCAGCTACGCAACTACGGTCACGTGACCATGGCAAAATGAATGACATCAAAGGTGTGACATCACAGAATTACACACCATTCAGTAGAACCGACAAAGAAACTCAGACGGTGTAACACACACACACACACACACACACACACACACCTGAGCAGGAAGCTGCCTGTGTACCTGCTGATCTCAGGTCAGTGCTGTGTGAGTCTCTGCAGGCGTTAGTGGTTAAAGCTTTTCTCAGATCAGGTGGGATTTCCGAGTGGAACACACACA
>CM075022.1:555824-576735 GCA_037576675.1 Pangasius sanitwongsei
CTGCACACACTGCACCTGAGACACTGTTTATTTATTTAAAGCGAAGGATCGTCACATTAAATACTGACTTTGTTTCAGTTATTACTGTTTACTGCTGTTTATAGGATTTTAAAATGTAGAAGTATTTAATTTCATTATTTCTGAAAGCATCTTTGCTCTACAGCATTTATTTGCACGTGCCTAAGACTTTTGCACAGAACTGTATATATATATATCGACATACAGCAGAGCAAGGTGATGCAGAGTTTTGCTGTGTGTGTGTGTGTGTTTGCGCGTCACCTCTCTGAGTGCGTTGTCTGCACGTATCTGCTCCTCTGTGTAGTTCTCCTGCAGTCTGCGCAGCTCCCGTCTGTTAGAGCTCACCGTGTCCTCCAGCTGCATGCGCAGCTCCTGCAGCTCAGCGTTCACAGCTCCTACTGCAGCCTGCCAAAACACACACACACACACACACACACACACACACGGAATCCAGGAAAACCCAGAGGTAAACCAGCAGATCCATATTTCTACACATCCAGATCTTTAATTCTTGGTGTAAATTGTGTGGTGTATGTAAATGTGTGTGTGTTTTGTGAGTGTGTGTGTGTGTGTGTTGAGTCATTTCTCTCACCCTCTCCTGCTCCTTCAGGTGTTGTGTTTCTCTTGTCAGTCTTTCCAGCTCCAGGTTTGCAGAGCTCAGCTCGGCCTGTAGTGAACACGCTCTCTCGGACAGCATGGCCTTCTCCGTCTCCTTCAGGGAGAGCGCCTGCAGAGCCGAGGACACACATTACAGAGCGAGCTAAAGATACGTGGAATGAGAATCTGTGTAAATTCTGTTCCCAAACCTGAGCAGGTAGAAAGGGAACATGAAACAGCAGAGAACTCAGCGTACAGCATACGAGCAGCCATCGAGAACGTTACCTGCTGTTTGTCGCTCTCGGCCTGTAGGAGACTCTGATCCCGTGCGTGCTGTAAAGCCCGAATCTCCTCCTGCAGCTCCTCCCGCTCTCGCTCCATCCTCTGCAGACGTTCCTCCATCTCCTCCCTCACACGCCGCAGAGCCTCCTCCTGCTCGGCCTGCAGACTGCAGCGCAGAGCCTCCTACACACACACACACACACACACACACACACACACACACATCACTGAGAATCTGAAAACCATCTGTGAGCCATCCTCATGATTAGTTAAAGTTTAAAAGTTACGGAGTGATTATGCTTGCATTAAAAAAGTAATTGATTGGTTCATATTTAAAATAAACTCTTATATACATGTATAAAAAAGCAAACATCTGATGCGGCTATAGTATTGGCACCTTGGCTTTGTTTCGGTCACCAGTTCACCCTGTGACAGAGTCACGTCTTGTACCACACAGGAACTGACCTTGTCGTTGGTGAGTCTCTCCAGCTCCTCCTGGTGGTCAGACAGCGCATTACGGAGCGAGAGCTGAGCCTCATGCTGAGCGTTAATCAGCTCCTGTTTAAGAGCCTGTCTCTCTCTCTCACTCTGAGCGGCAGCCTTTTCTCCATCCGCACGCACACGCTTCAGCTCCGCTGCACAGACAGAGAGAGAGGGATAAGCACACACACAGACAGACAGACAGGTATGGCGTAGTTGTCTCTCTTTCTTTCTCTCTGTCTATACCTGTAGCGTTATCGTGTCGTGTTCTCAGGTTGAGGTTTTCGTTCTCGAGTTGCTCCCTGCGTAAGTCTGACTGCATCAGCTGCTGCTGCACCTCAAACAGACTCGCCTCCAATGCCTCCTTCTCCGCCCTTACACACACACACACACACACACACATATATTTGGTATAGGTCGTTCTCTCAAAGTTCATTCATTAACTACAGCTTGTTCTTTTCTGCCATGACAACCATACATCAACTAAATAATAAATAAAGCAATAAATAAATAAATACAAAATAAAGCAAAAAAAAAAGATAAAATGATAAAATAAATTTTAAAAAACGTAATGATGAAACGTAAATCCATAAATATTCTCCCTCTGTGTACCTGAACGCGGCGACCTCCTCCGTCAGTGCAGCGTTATCTCTCTCAGACGCCGTGAGTTGAACCACAAGCCCTGCCCTCTCACGAGAAAGCTCCGCCCTAGTCCGCCCGGCTTCCTCCAGAGCCACACCCCTTCTCTCCCCCTCACCGCGTATGATGCCAAGCTCCGCCCCCAAAGAGCTCACCTCACCACACAGCTACCGCAGACAGACAAATGTGTCAAGCATGAGACCCAGACAACGAGACAGACAGAGAGACAGACAGAGAGACAGTAGGAGAGAGAGACAGACAGACGGAGAGACAGATAGAGAGATGGAGAGACAGACAGAGAGACAGTAGGAGAGACAGATACAGACACATTCACTCTCACCTGTGTAACTTTCTCCTGCAGTTTTTGTCTGTCCATCCGGAGCATCTGAAGCTCCGCCTCCAGCCCCGCCCTGGCCTGCTCAGACTCCTGCAGTGATTGGAGGAGAGTGAGGCGGGCGGAGTCCAGCTCCAGACGGTCCTGCTCCAATCGGACAAGCTCGTCTCTGATGGTCAGCTTCTCCTGCTCCGCTTCTCTCTTCTGACCCTGCAGCACACTCCTCTCCTCCTCCAGCTGGGTACACAGAGAGATGTGTGTGTGTATGTATTTGTGTGTATGTGTGTGTGTGTGTGTGTGGATGTGTGTGTGTGGATGTTTGTCTTACCTGGATGATGATGGTGTTCAGTTCTGCTTTGTCCTGAGCGAGTCCCTCATTTAAGCTGCTCATTTTAGCCAGAGAGTCTCGCAGTGACGCCTCCTCAGAGCGCAGCTTCGCCATCAACACCATCAGCTCGGCATTACTGGACTCCGCCTGGACGGAGGACACACACACATACACACACACCCAAACACACACACAAACACAAAACACACACATGCCTAAGACGTGCATATCAATATTACTGTTAATGCTCCTGCGACTCTCACAGCGACAGTCAAAAATCAGAGGTTGTTAAGAGGAGGAAAAAAGTCACTGCACAAGTACATAGCTCCTTTGTGTGTGTGTGTGTGTGTGTGTGTGTGTGTCTTACCTTAGTGAGAGTGTCAGTCATTTGGCTCTTCTCGGTTTTGAGCAGTTGTCTCTCTATCTCCCCCTGCTGGAGCGACTCCTTCACTGCAGCCAGTTCAGAGCGTAGAGAGCTGCAGCGACTCTCACTCTGTTCCCACTGAGACTGACTGCACACAGACAGACAGAGAGACAGAGAGAGAGATAAACAGACAGAGAGTCACAAAGACATAGAGAAAGAGAGCGAGAGACATTTAAATATTCTCTATGTTGCATTAATCTTTTCTGTATTTTCTGCATGGCTCCAACTGCGCCATTTTAATCGCTGTCCTGTGTTAATAAATGACACTTAATACGGACTCAGTAAGTGTGCCACTGCATACATGTATGCGTGTGTGTTATGTGTTATTGTCCCTCCTGCTCTCAGCCAATCAGAACACACTATACTCAACTCATTAATGAAGAGCAATGGGGTTGGAGAAAATAATCTGACAGAAATCTGTATTAGTTTTAGATAGCTGATGAACAGGGTCTGGTTTCCAGTGTGTGTGTGTGTGTGTGTGTGTGTGTGTGTGTGTGTTAGAGAGAGAGAGAGAGAGAAACGCACACTCTCTCGGTCTCGGCTCTGGCGCGATCTCTCTCTTGCATAGCCGTCTCTCTCTCCACTCGTTCGTTCTCTCTCTCTCTCTGCGCAGACGCCGCAGCCTGCTGCAGTCTCTCACAATCCATCTGTAGCAGCTGCAGTTTTGTCTGTAAAGCCTGCACAGACTGCTGCACACACTCCTTCTCACTGCAGAGAACAAGAGAGAGAGAGAGAGAGAGAGAAATACCAATTAAAGCATCGACAATAATTCAGTGAATAACAGATTAAAAATATGGCAATAACATTAATCCAGTTTACTGGTTCATGATCTCTGCAGCAGGAGACAGGAATGAATAATTACCTGCAGAGTTTGTCTCTCTCTTGTCGGAGTCGGTCTCTCTCTCGCACCGCTGTCTCTCTCTCTCTCTGAGCGTCATCCCTCTCACCCTGCATGGCCTGTAGGCGTAGCTCCGCCTCCCTTCTGCCTGACTCCGCCTCCCCTTGTTGTTTGCGCAGCTGCTGGACAGACGACTGCGCTGACTGCAGACGACCTTTGACCTCCTGCAGACAAAAAAACACAAGCTAGTGTTTGCGACACATTTAAAAAAAATACCTCAGTCTTGTTAAACTTAAAAAAAAAACCTGCACTGTATATTTTTGTATAATTTTAAATATCGATAATAAATTTGATATATGTATAACAGTGTGTGTGTGTGTGTGTGTGCGTGTCAGGTGAGTGTGTACCTGGAGCTGTAGATGTCTATTGGTTGCCATGCCACGCAGAGCTGAGAGAGCGGATTCGGGGAGGGCGGAGGGTCGCCGTGGAGACGATGATCGCTGTGGTGACGAGGATCGATGGGGGGAGGAGGAGCGCATCAAGGGCAACAGAGCCAAAACGCTGCTCTCTGAATCGGACTCCACTGACGAGCCGAACACGCCCGAGTCCGAATCTGACAACATCAGCTACAACAGAGAGGGCGGAGCAAGAGAATGGGCGGAGCAAGAGAATGGGCGGAGCAAGAGAGTGGGTGAGGCTGAGGTCTGATTTTGTGACTTTGTTGTTCCTGACTGTTCTGTGATGTGCATGTTACCTGTGCGATGTCTCTCAGGGAGTCCAGCAGAGTGTTAATGTGAGCTCTGAGTGTGTGGAGCTCTGATTCTTCATCTCCACTCTGCTCCTACACACACACACACACACACACACACACACACACACACACACATTCAGGTTAAAGGGTGAATCTGAACTGTTCCTGTAATCTGAAGTCAGTTTGAATTCTACACACCTGCAGTGTCCGGGTGAGTGACGCGATCTCGTTCTCTCTCTCGTCTACTCGAGCTCTGAGTCTCTCCATCTCTCTCTCTGCGTCTGCCAGCCTGCCGATACACAGACGACATCACAGTGCGACACCAAGACACTGATCACACAGTTACACACACCCACAGCACCGACACGTATAAAACACACCGATGCAGAAATGTCATCAACGTGTCACTGCACGTTGTACTACACAGTATTACGCTGTGTTCACATTACAAAACGACACGCGATCACTCTTTCTTCACAACTTCAGCCACAGCAACAAAGCGACATCTGAACTGAGATTTCTCGATTTTATGCAAATTAGGTATTATGCGGTAAAGCTAATTTGAGAACAAAGCTAGTACAAATCCACGGATGTAACAAGTAATCAAAGTGAAAAGTGCTTATACTTACACAGTAATACTACGTTATGCCTTTATGAAAACTTTACAAAACGCAGTTTAGATCTTTATTTAAACTTCATCTCTTTCGCACACGACACTGTTATCTGTTTTATTTTACAGACCTGCTGTTGAGTTTCTCTCGCTCTGATTGGCTCTCGGTGATCTCGCTCTCTTTCTGTCGGAGCAGCTGCTCCAGGGTGATGCGCTGAGCCGCCTCGCGCTCCAGGACCAGCGCCGAGCCGTCCTCACGACTCCGCACCGCCACACACATGCACACACACTGCAGCTGCACGCTCTGAGCCGTCTGAGCCAGATCGCTGCGCATCACTGACAGATCCCTGAGACAACACAATTATGATACAGCGTAACAGAGTGTGTGTCAGGGTATGGTATGTGTGTGTGTGTGTGTGTGTGTGTAAAGTCTAACCTCTCGGTGGCACTCTTCATCTCACACACACTCCTGCGGAAACTGACTACCTGCCTCCACAGAGTGAGCAGCCGACTGTGCTCACTGCTGAAGTAGTTATGGAACGACTTAAAAAAACAAGAAAAAAACAACAACAAATAAGTATAAAAAAAAGGTTATTATTTTAGAATGATTGTAACGTTAAGAATTTTACAAACACTGTGAATGCTCAGTGTCACACTGTCATTTATTTCAAATAAATGTAATAAATGTGCTGTGTAAGTTGTTGTTGTTGTTGTTATTAGTAGTAAAATTTATAATAGACAAATGACTGAACCTCCTCCTCTCTCCTCCAATCAGACTCCTTCTGCTCCAGCTCCTCCCTCGCTTTGGTCCAATCAGCAGTGAGTCTGCGGATGTCCTGACTCAGCGCCTCATTGGCCAGTCCGGCCTGTTCCAGCTGTTCACGCAGCATCGCGTTCACCGCTGATAGACTGCTGCTCCTGCTCGCCATGACAGAACAAAGCATAAGTAGCTCAGGGTGTGTGTGTGTGTGTGTGAGTGTGTGTGTGTGAGTGTGTGTGTGCGTGTGCGCGCGCATGTGTGTGTGTGTGTGCGCACGCATATGTGTGTGTGTGAGTGTGTGTGTGTGTGTCCGCGCGCATGTGTGTGTGTTCAGACCTCTGCTGCTCTTCCTCGAGGCGGATAAGGGCCGTCTCCAGCTCACTGCTGCACTCGTCCTGACCATTAGTGGACTTTTCACACACACTCTGTGAAATAAACACAAAGGTTTTCTGAGTGTGACATACAGTACATTCTGTACACACCTGTTTTTCTGTAACATGCAGATTTGTTACAGAACACTCACATTTCATTTTTAACTCCTTGTATATGGTGTGTATATGGTGTGTATGTGTGTGTATGATGTGTGAATATGGTGTGTGTGGTGTGTGTGTGTGTGTGTGGTGTGTATGGTGTGTGTATGTATGGTGTGTGTGTGGTGTGTAATGGCGTGTAATGGTGTGTGTGTGTGTGTGTGTGTGTGTGGTGTATGTATGGTGTGTGGTGTGTGTGTGTGTGTATGGTGTGTGTGTGTGTATGATGTGTATAGTGTGTGTGTGTATGATGTGTATAGTGTGTGTGTGTATGGTGTGTGTATGTATGGTGTGTGTGTGGTGTGTAATGGCGTGTAATGGTGTGTGTGTGTGGTGTATGTATGATGTGTATAGTGTGTGTGTGTATGGTGTGTGTGTGTGTGTATGATGTGTATAGTGTGTGTGTGTATGGTGTGTATAGTGTGTATAGTGTGTATAGTGTGTATGGTGTGTATAGTGTGTATAGTGTGTATAGTGTGTGTGTGTATGGTGTGTATAGTGTGTATGATGTGTATAGTGTGTGTGTGTATGGTGTGTATAGTGTGTATAGTGTGTGTATGGTGTGTATAGTGTGTATGGTGTGTATGGTGTGTATAGTGTGTATGGTGTGTATAGTGTGTGTGTGTATGATGTGTATAGTGTGTGTGTGTATGGTGTGTATAGTGTGTATAGTGTGTGTATGGTGTGTGGTGTGTGTGTGTGTATAGTGTGTGTGTGTATAGTGTGTGTGTGTATGGTGTGTATAGTGTGTATAGTGTGTGTATAGTGTGTGTGTGTATAGTGTGTGTGTGTATAGTGTGTATATACATTAATTATAGTCTCACACTCACTTGCTCTGATGATTTCTCCAGCACAGACTGCTCCAGATCACTGCACTTCTTCTTATACTGCAGAACCTGAACACACAGCAGCACAGAATAATCAGCAACTGCATAAATTAATTCAGCCGTACGGCGGCAGGTGAACGAATTAATGAAATTACACGGCAGGCACATGAACGGATGAACGGATGAATGAAAGACTGAATGAAAGACTGAATGAAAGACCTTGGCCTGGAGTTTCTGGACGAGTTGAGCTTGTCTCTGCTGCCCCTCCTGGTAGGCGGTGAGTTTGCGTTTGTAAGCATTTTGTTCTTCATCCAGACGCCGTCGCAGCTCCACCACCTGCTGAGACAAACTCACACACTCCGGAGAGTCGCTGTCACTGACCCCCGCCTCCAAACGCAGGGCCTGCTCCAACTAAACACACACACACACACACACACACACGGTTACAGGGTCGGGCAATTCCAGTGAGAGAGAAATTTTAAATCAGTACATGCTTTATTCATATCACTATCATATAAATAATATTATATTCTGTCTGTAATTATCATGACAATCCATAGTTGCTCTTCTTCATTGTTTCCTTTAAAAAAACAAAAAAAAAAACAGTGGGATTATCATGCGATAACACTGATATTATGTTTATCTCACCATAAGTGCTTAAGTGTGTATGTGATAAATATATATATATTTATATAAAGCCTTGTTATGAACATTTTGATAATTATTTAACAAATCTTTGGTTTCCAACACTTCCTGAGGGAAGCCAAGAACGTTTCCTGCGACTAAAAGAAACTTCATTCCTTTTCAAAGAAAATGCACTCCTTTTACTTAATCCAATCCCAATTCTCCAAGATGAAAAGCGGCTAAACAGGGATAACAGAGGCGTCGCCACGGAAACGCCCTCCACTGATGATAAACATGCACCCCAGTGTCCACTGGAAACGCTCAGGACCCCGACTGGGGCGTCCGGTGAAAAGCCTGTAGGAATTTACAGCTGACACCACATGTGGAAAAGTAAACACACACACACACACACACACTGCGGGAACACTTGGAGCAACGTAAATTTGTGAAACACATTCTCTGATTTTCATTCCTTCGTTTCACTGTAAGACTCATTTATACATTACAGTAACAACATGAATAAAATACTAATATAACTAAGACTAAATACAAAGCTCGTAAATAATCAGATCTCTGCCTAACTGAGCTACGTGTTCTGCATTACATATAATATAATATTCATATGTATTCACTTATTAACTGTTAGTGGAAGACTGATGTATATTTTATGTATCTGATGTTCATTCTGTGTTAAGTTTGTCCATCTGCCTTCAGTAGACACCTAACGAGCCACAAAGCAACAGGCAATCGTTAATTTTCGACGTACGTGTGAGACGCGGAGTCACGCTTTCAGCAACAAGCAACGTTTGAGCTGAGATTTTTTCAGTTCATGTAAATGAGGTATGACACATTAAAGCAACAAATCCATTAAAGCAACAAATCCATTAAAGCAACAAATCCAAATGATTGTTTTTTTTCTTCAGTTCCCCACTCACTTTTCTCACTACTTTAGTTCCTACCTGCAATTAGTTCCTGTTTCCCGTCTGACACAAAAACGGATGAAAAACGTATCACCGAGGTTTCATCTTGTCCTGTCATATGCCACCTCTCATGCCAGTTAACTCGCTTTGCTAATCTGCTAATCTGCTGAACAGGCCACACAGGGTTAGTCCTGAATTCCTGTTGTTTTGTCATTTAAATCCTGCATTAGCACTGCTCATAATCTAATTCTCTTTGTGTTTACACCTATTCGCTGGCCTGGGACAAATTTTATTTGCCGTCCATCTTCGCAACCCCTGATCTACTTGGTGACGGTTTAAGTTCTTTATTCAATTTTATATTTTTAATGTGATATATTGAGCTTGTGTTTGATGGCACGGTGCCGCTATAAGCCCATTGCAGGACCACCCAAACCCCCCAACTGCCCTGTTTACTGTCTCCAGGGGCAACAAACGCCATGGCAATGGGCCACTTCACTTCATTCCATTCCACATTTCCAAGGAAATGAGACAGACCCCCTCTCACTCTCTCTCTCACACAGACACACACACACACATAAACAAAACCCAGATTAAGAAAATGAAGCTGAGCGACAAAACACATGATGATGTGTAACCGAAATTCCCCCAAAACAAGAATCGATTCCACCCTAAAACACCTCCAACTGTCTGTGAGAGAAAACACCGCTTTTAAATACCGTCAGTTATTGACCGTGTGTGTGTGTGTGTGTGTGTGGGAGGGAGTTGTCCTGTCCTGCTGCAGTGCTCAGGTCAGTCAAGCATTTCTCTTTCCTCTGTGTCTGTGTGTGTGTGTGTGTGGGTATGTATGTGTGTGTGTGTGTGTGTGTGTGTGTGTGTGGGTGTGTATGTGTGTGTGTGTGTGTGTGTGGGTGTGTATGTGTGTGTCACAGACAGGAAATGCAGCATGGACACAATCACCAAGTGGTTAATTACAGAGTTATTTTCTTCATGCAACGGCGCTTTACAGCCTTACACTGATTTGTGTTTTCAGTCTGCTAACAGTATGTGTGTGTGTGTGTGTGTGTGTGTGTGTGTGTGAATGTGAGTGTGTGTGTGTGTGTGTCCTCTGACCCTCTCGCTGATGGCGCTGTATTTGATGGCGAGCTCGTCGCGGTCGGCGCGGCTGTGGGCCAGCAGGTCCTCGAGACGACTCAGTTCACTCTGAAGGACGCGGTTCTCCTCCTCCAGAGACAGAACTGAGGACATGCTGCCGGCTGCTGAGACAGAGACAGAGTGAGAGGACGAAGACCGAGTGTATGGATTATACTGATCATATGACCACACACACACACACACACACACACACACACACACACACACAGTGGGACAGAGCCGGAGTTACGTACTGCTTTCGTTCAGGTTCTTGGTGACGATTTCTCGCACACGAGCCGGTATGCAGGTGGGCGGGGCATCAGGGGAGGGGCCTCGCACTGTCAACCTCTTCTCTTCAGATAACACACTCTCCTCCAACTTCTACAAGTCATCACACACACACACACACACACACAAGCATGTCTCAACAGTTTGCTGTCACTCTGCACCAGGATCAGACTCAGGAAGGGGGCGTGGCCTAAAGTTTAACATTGTTGAAATTGTTCATTTAATCTGTAAATACAGACTTATTCCGTTTTTTATTTAAGCGATTATGTACACATTGTGTCGGTGAGATATAACTACGTCAGCGGTGTACATGACGCTAAACAGGAGGCTAAGCTTCCATTACCTGTTAGCTACAGAGCTAAAAGGAAGCTACAGAGTAAAACTAAAGAAGCAAACTTCACGCCGCGATCGATCGCGTCTGGAGTAAAGATGGACTCTCTGGATTTAATTTTTTTTTCAGTATTATTATAATATTACGTTTAGTATTATATCACAATGATCATATAAGTGTTTTACTCTGATCCAGGATCAGCTTCTGCACTACTTCATTCTAAAATAATCTAATCCTAATTCTAATCCTGATCATCAGAAGCGTTGAGGCTGATCTGGGATCAGGGTGGAGTGTGCCGTGCGAGGAGCAGGTGGCGGCACAGCGGTGGGGTTTATATTTAGAACAGAACATGGAGAGGGATAGCGAGACTGGACAGAACAACACTACACACACCGAGCATGAGTGTATTACATCATCACAATAAACACACACCCTACTGTCTTACAATATTATAGTATAAACGCATATCATGTCGGAGAAACTTAAAAGTTACAAAGTTACAAAGTTACAAAGCGCTGACACTGGAGACTCCTTCCATAAATGTTACATAAACGTCTCCTTACAGAAAACTTCACCACATCAGAAGTTCCTGTGAATCACCTGTTGCTATAGAAACAATAACGTGTTAATTAAAAATGCAGTGATTTGCAGCTGCACGACTGTCAGAGCTGCTGGTGTAGAAAATGAATCAACACCTCCTGACCAATCACAATCCAGAATTCAGCAGCACTGTGGTGTAAAGACTATAATCACACGATATGTAGTTTATTACAGACGTTACAGAGTCCTGACTCGGGGTCAGCCATCGGCCAATCGCAAACCTGATCGTATGACATCATCACAAGCCGCGAAAAAATTAGGATGTGCATCGCAATGTGCAAAAAAACAAAATGTGCAAATATATATATATATATATATATATAATAAATCCACGATATTACAATTAGCAATGTTTTACAGTTAAAGTGGTCCCTGAGAACCGCCGAACTACACAACCAAAGACCCCCTTACTACCACACATGCCTTAAGAAGAAAAGAAAAGAAAAGAAAAGAAGTTACAACTGTTTAAATATACTGGAGTCTAGTGTTGTGTAATGTTTAGATCCCTGAGTGAATATTAAAGCTTCTCTAATTTGGGGAAGAGTAAAAGAGAGAGAGAGAGAGAGAGAGCGAGAGAGAGAGAGAGAGCGCGCGAGAGAGAGAGAAGAGATTGAAGAGTAAACGAGAGAAAGAGAGAAGCATAAAAGAGAAGAGTAAGAGAGAGTAAGAGAGAGAGAGAAAACGCTGAGCCACTCTGAGTTTAGTATGAAACTCTAAAATATAGATAGATAGATAGATAGATAGATAGATAGATAAACAAATAAACAGTAATGTAACCCTGCATTAAATACATGAGCTACATGTTGATCTGAAGTAATGATCTGATCAGACTGTAGTGTTACCTGGATGACCTGCTCCAGTCTGGAGTCTGCGCGCGGGCTTCCCGGGGCGCTCATGAGGGCGCGTGCGTGCGGCGAGATTCACGCGCCACCGGCTTTACAGGTGTATCGGTTTACTATCGGTTACCGGTTTACCGCCTCACTGATTCGGTTCGAAAATTCGCGACGAGCCGATTAACACGAACCGTTTCTGAAAACCGACATGAAAAATAAATGGGCTTGTTGTTGTTGTTGTTGTTGTTTTCTTCAGGAGCGCTGGTGGAGCGCGCGCCACGGCTCTGCCTCGCAGGTGACCGAGACTGTGTGTGTGTGTGTGTGTGTGTGCTCTGTGCGCGCGCGTGTGTGTGTGTGTGTGCGTGAGAGAGATTAGGAGGAGGATTTACCCACCCCACCTCCCCATCTCTCTCTCTCTCACACACACACACAAACACACACACACACAATATTAACATACAAAACATAAATATATAATAAATAATTTATATAAATAATTAAACAATTCTGGATAATTATATAATTATTATATAATTAGGGTTGACAGGGTCGGCCATGACTTTATCTCAGGTGCGTGAAGCCTTCGGTGTAGGAACAGGGGTGCAGGAACATCTGGTGCTGTCGGCATTCAGATGATTCGCTGTTTGGTGACATTCAAGCACTGACCCACAGCCTCGCTATCAATACGCGTTAACTGGGATAAATGTGAGCGCTTTCTAATAGGGCAAGGTTCCTCCCACTCTACTGGGCAGTCTCCAGTGGAGAAAAGCTGGTCTGAAATATCTTGGGGTGTTTTTAGGAATGACAGATTTTCAAACCAAGAACTGGAAAGGGGTAGAGGAGAAGGTGTGTGTCAAGTTGTCTCAGTGGACCTGGGTCCTGCCCCAGTTGTCCTACAGGGGGAGAGTACTGGTCGCCAACGACCTGATCACCTCCATGCTATGGCATCGTTTCACCATTCTCGAACCTCCAGAGATGATCAGGGAAGTCCAGAAGAGGATTGTGAACTTCTTCTGGACTCGCGCCCCTGTTCTCTACTTGCCGCTGCAGGAAGGGGGTCAAGTCCTGATCGACCTGTCGTGTCGGGTCAGAACTTTCCAACTGCAGATGCGACAGAGGCTGCTCTATGGAGAAGGGCTGGCAAGGACTGGCACAGCTAATGCCTTACTACAGCCCATTGAAGATTTGACCTACGACGAACATCTGTTTGTGCTGAACCTGAGGGAAATGGACCTGTCAGCAACAACACCGTTCTACCAGTCGGTCCTCAGAGCCTGGTCCTCAGTGCTGAACATCAGCAGGACCGACGCACAACGTTTTTGTGTTGTGAAAGGCTGAACGGACTGTTCTCACTGCTGAGAGCTTGGTGCAGAGGGACGGGAGTCACCTGGGCAGAACACCTGAACATACAGGGGCCAAAGTACATCTCAAAGCAAAAATCTGTTGTTTTACTAAACTTCATAATGGGTCAGGCCAAGCTCGCTCTCTGGCTTACAAGAAAAACTAAAATGCAGGAGGAGGCACTCAGGATGCTGACAAAATGCTCACAGCGTTAGTTAAAGCCAGACTCAAAGCTCAACACGCTTTCTCTAAGATGACTCGGAGGAAGTTCTGTCAGGTGTGGGCTTTGGGGGAAGTTTAACACACATGTTGTCTATTCACTGTTGCTCTCAAAGTTCGGAAGAATCTAAATGAGCATTAAATGGTCGCTCTCTCTGTCTCTGGCTCACACAGGAACGTCCTGAATGAATTTTGTTCACAGAGGGAAACTGTTTTTCATGCTTTTGTACATTGCTCCAGGTTGCCGTCATTGTTTGTGTTTTTACAGAGCATCTTAAGGTCATTTTATGTGGATTTTAATTCTCAGATTTTTATTCTTGGTTTTAAATATGTCAAGAGAAACAGGTTCAAGTGTCAGCTGATTAATTTTATCTTTGGTCAGGCCAAAATGTTAATATACCTGAGCAGAAAAAACAACATGGCACAAAAGTCAGACTGTGACACCATAAGAATTCTCTCCAGACTAAATCAAGAATTCTGATTGATTTTAATTTTTACAGGAGTGTGGAGGATCTGGAGATGTTAAAAGCAGTGTGGTGTTGTGAGGAGGCTCTGTGCTCTGTAGTGGAGGAAGAACTTTGTTTTACACCAGCATTAGACCGATAGAAACATCACAACTACACACTCTAACTGTTCACTGTTATGTTTAGCCTAATTTATTTAAATGCCTTTTTAAAAAATATTTATTTATTGAGTCACTCTGATCTTACTGTGTACAATGTGACGTGTGTAAAATGAAGGATTATAAAAGTCAAAGTCTCTCCCTGGTTCTTTCTTTCTCTCTCTCTCTCTCTCTCTGGTTCTTTCTTTCTCTCTCTCTCTCTCTCTGGTTCTTTCTTTCTCTCTCTCTCTCTCTCTCTCTCTCTGGTTCTTTCTTTCTCTCTCTCTCTCTCTCTGGTTCTTTCTTTCTTTCTCTCTCTCTCTGGTTCTTTCTTTCTCTCTCTCTCTCTCTCTCTCTGGTTCTTTCTTTCTTTCTTTCTTTCTCTCTCTCTCTGGTTCTTTCTCACTCTCTCTGGTTCTCTCTGGTTCTTTCTCACTCTCTCTCTCTCTGGTTCTTTCTTTCTTTCTTTCTTTCTTTCTTTCTTTCTTTCTCTCTCTCTGGTTCTTTCTTTCTTTCTTTCTCTCTCTGGTTCTTTCTTTCTTTCTTTCTTTCTTTCTCTCTCTCTGGTTCTTTCTTTCTTTCTTTCTCTCTCTCTCTGGTTCTCTCTGGTTCTTTCTCTCTCTCTCTCTCTCTCTCTGGTTCTTTCTTTCTTTCTCTCTCTTTGTTGTTGTTTTTCTGTTTATTTGTTTCTTGTCAGTCATCTCTTTGTTTCTCTTTCTCTCTTTCCTTTTTATTTCTCTCTGGTTATCTGTCGTTCTCCCCCCTCCCCTCTCTGCCATTGTCTCAGAGATGGTGTGTGTGTGTGTGTGTGTGTGTATTTAACGCCTGTCTGTATGCGACGAGCACAATGAAACCCACAGACACACTTACATTCTCACTAACCGCCCCGTTACCATGGAAACAGACAGGTCAACGAAGCCACAGGGTTCTGTACTGTCAGTGTCAGGACCTCACTGTGTTAAACTTCATTACTCCATAGTTACACATGTGCTGATGTCACATGGATGAATCACAATAATTGTGTAGCCTTTTATTCGGCTTATGATATCACCGTTATATTATTACACGTTTACTTGTCACTCTTGTCATCAGGCTGTAGGGAGTAGTGATGATATCTTAAAGTTTCCATGGTAACGTTATCATGTGTTGAATATTGTGGTATATATCGTATAACTGACTATTAACGTGTAACTCTATACAATAAAGAAAGGTGTTTGATCTACATGCACAAGTGCACACCAAGCAAGAGCAAAATGATAAATTACAGACCGATATCTTCACAGAGTCAGGACTGAAAGCAGCAGGATGTGTGTGTGTGTGTGTGTGTGTGTGTGGAGGTTTCAGGCTGTATAAGAATACACAATGTTGTGTTTAGGATCTTCAGTCTGTAGCTTTACTTCCCTCTAGTGGCTCTGTGTACAGCTGGGACATGAACATAATCACAACCTTCTCAAATACAAAGTTCCTTCAAGATGTTTTATATTCGCACACAACTGCTGCTCCACAAGAACAAAAATCCTCATCAGCATCTCGTTAGAACTAGAAAACATCTCACGGTTATGAGAAACGCTTCTCATTATAATTAGAAAACAGCTAAAGAATAGAATCTCGTTACTGTGAGACAATTATGTTATAAAAACTATAGAGTTGATCTTTTTTTGTGTAATAAAACCTGCATGGTGACCATTTAGAAGTATCAGAGATGACGTAGTAACGAGATGCTTTTCTTCTAGTAATGAGATACTGTCTCGTGATATCTGGATGCTCACGGAGAGTTTTTTTCTCATGTGGCAACAACGCACTTCTGTAATTTTTAAAAAATCCTGTTTGTGTAGCGCGAGTCTCACACAAAACAATAAGAATAATACAAAGTGGTGAATTAAACAATTCCCTCAGCGTCCCATCGCGACACGCTGTTTAGCTTAGATAAGTGTTACAGCAGCATGATAGTCAAAATATAACGTGGACTTGCTCACATCATTGTGGGCGTGTCCTAAACCACAGGCCCTACTCACTACAAAGACCACATAATCACCATCACCATCATCATCATCACCACGATGTTCCAAAACATGTGATTATACTCTTTCCACCACAGCGCTGTTGAATTCTGGATTGTGATTGGTCGTCAGTAGTGCAGCTGCAAATCACAGGTTTATATTAATGCCCTTGTTCTAATACATTATCGTTTCTATAGCAACAGCTCATTCACAGGGACGTGTACAGCGAACGCTCCACTGATAATAAACAGATTAAAAAAACGTGTTTAATCGTTGATGTGGTGAAGTTTTCTGTAAGGAGAGGTTTATGTAACATTTGTGGAAGGAGTCTCCAGTGTCAGCGCTTTGTAACGGTCAGCGGGTTTTCCGTTACAGGAAAGTCTTCAGGACAGTGGAGGAGGCCAGGCTGAATGTTTATAGCTGCCAGAACGTATGTGAGAATAGGAATTAACTTCCGCAGATGTTCCATAGCATTAAATGTAACTATAAATAGTTAAAAAGCACAGCATGTCATTCACTGATCAATTTAAAATTGTCATTGTTGGCAAATATCTGTGGTATAAGAGGAATAAAACACTTCCTATAACACTGTTGTAGGAAAACCTAACAAACAGAAGGTCCTCGTGGTAACTGTAACTCTGCTTCGGGTCGGGCCACATCACACCACCACGGCGTTGATTATTTTCCTATAACAGAACGCCCCAAAGTGTTTTACTCTTTATGTGGCTGTCAGAAGTTTGGCCACAACTCTGACCTCAAATTCATCCAGAACTACAGAACAGCCATGAAGCCAGTTGTAGTGACGTAATAAAAACGGATGTTCATTCCGCAAATGAAGCCTCTTTACATAATTAGCTTATTGCCCTTAGTGGGCTTCTGCCCCTCTTCAGCCACCCCATGTGGACACGCCTCTGCTGGAGGAAGCTTCATTGTTAGCTCCAACTGCTATTGAGGCTGCTGAGGTAAAAAACAATCACTGTTTATAAACTTTGGATTTTGAGTTATACGGTAGTGTTTTTTTAAACACCACTACTAACTTAATCTGTAGTATTTAAAACCTTTTTCAACACGGCTAATAAGCTAACTTAAGTGCTAGCCGTGTCCATAGCTGTTATGTAGTTAAATGAAAGCGAAAGAACGATGACGTCAGGAGGCGTTTGAATTGCAACGGTTTTAACGGTTAAAGAACGCCAGAACGACATTTTGAAACACAGCCTCGCGCAGTAATACGCGCGCTGTTTCGTCGTAACCATGGCAACACGGAAGCTAGCGCTGGTCCAGCATGCGCTGGTGTGTTTATTAGGCGGGTTAGCATGTTTAGTTAGCACTCCGTCGTGACAGGATTTGAAAGTGATGAATATTTGATGAATAAAAGTGAAAGCGCTGAGGGAGACTGACTTCCTGCCGCACACATCCACACGCAGCCTCCTGACGTGTTTAAAACACGCTGTAAAACGTGTACTGTACCTTCTGCCAGAAGAAAGGAACCGACTCGTGTGTGTCATCTCCCTCTCAGAAACGCATTCTGCTTCAGCGAGGTGGATTTGCAGCTAAATAAAAGCTGTTCACTCCAAAATATCGCGGTTTGGAGGCGTATTTCCTGCGGGGTTGTTTTTTTTTTTTTTCCGGGGTGGGACTAAAATCACGCAGAGTTTAACTGTGGACAAAATCAGTGCTCATTAAATCCCGGTGTCCGATACGAATCATTTCACTGAACCGATTCTTATGAACTAACTCGTTTAGATGAATCAGACCGTGCGAGTTTTGATTCATTTGATTCATCCACAAAGCCTTTGCATTAAATTGCATATTTTTGTACTTTTAACTGAATGATGTTAGAATTTAAAACTGAATTATATTAGAATTCACATAACTGTCTAAGCTGTTTATGTTAAAAAACCACAAATAAATGCAAAACCGTACAAGGAGCCGGATGTCATGTAGAAATACTACATCACAATGCGGTCGTGTGTCTCTGTGTTTACATTATACACGATTATTTCACTCTTGCTTTAATCAAGACTTCGCAAGTTTAAATTTTACAACAGCACTGACCCGATCCACGAGTTGTGACGCACCACTGGAGCATTTCAATATGGTGGCTGAAAGTTTGGTTAGCGCTCGAGGCTAAGTGTCATTACAGTGGAATTTTGGAGTCTTTTATCAGACAACTACCAACAAAAAGATGCAAAAAGTTTATGTTTCTGATTCTTTTTTGTTGTGTTTGGACCGTCACTGTGCCTTTAAACTGTCCATATAAAGGACTTTAACTCATGTTAGCTAGCTAAATTCTTTGCTATTCGTATTTCCAGTTCCATACCAAGAGTTTTCTCACAATGTTTCATTTAAACAAAGTGTGGAACAAAGAACACTTTTTGTCCCATCAAATGCCACAAAATGGAAGGTAGTAAATAACATACAGTACCAACATACATAGCACAATGAACACTGTTAGCATGCTAACATCAACTAGCACTGAACGCAGTCTGACGCTGTCGATGACATCTCATTCGTTTTTAATGTCAAGCACAAAACATGTTAGAAATTAATGAACTTCTTTTATTAAAAATAAAAATAAACAAATTACAAGTCTGTGTTGATTGCTTGTCATTTTTACAGCAGCTAGCATAGCTCAGAACGCATCAATGATTCACGATTAAGTTTAATTGCTAATAATGAATGCTAGAGATCGATGTTACTGATGGTCAACATGTCAAGAACAATAAAACAGTAAAAAAAAAAAAAAAAAGAAAAAAGAAGTAATTAAAATAAATGTGGAATAAAACATTTGTTTCTTTATGTTTATAAATTCATTAAAGACTGTTTCTGAAACCATGGATTATCCACTCTTTTAAACAGGAAGCTACATAAATTAGAAAACAGCATACTTTATAATAAAAGATAATTAACAAAATTCACAATTGTTGTGAAGAAATTTAAAAACTGGTGACATTTTAATTTTTTTTTTTTATCAGTAAGGCACTGAATGTTACCTGGAAACAGTTTCATTTAAGTTACTTATTAAACCACAAAAATATTTAGACTGTTAACGACCAAACAGATAAGAGTACAAAAGATATACAGACTCACTGAAAGCCAATTTCAGGTTATTAGAACAAATTAGAAAAAAGGTCCCAAATCACATCAACACAATAACAGCCTGAAATGAAAGAACTAGAAAGTGTCGATATAATAGGAACAGAAACAAGTCAATAATAATAATAATAATAATAATAATAATAATAATAATATTAAAAGTTATTCCATGAGACCATGAGCTCAGTTTTTGCAGTGGATCACAGTGATGATATGTTATTATTAATGCTCCACAGGAGAACTAGATGATGTAATGACTAGGATAAGAAAGAAAAGAAAAAAAAAAAAACAGACTTTCTTTGGTCTCATGGACAAAAAAAAAAAGTGTACAAAATCTCACTCACCCACGACTGAGAGAGGAATAAACTCCAGATCCTGCTGCAGAACGATAACTCCTGCACTTACATGATCAGACACACAACAGAATGCACCATGGAGACGGTTTTTTATACACACACACACACACACACACACACACACACACACACCACCAACAACAGGTCCCCACTGAACACCTTTACACACTTTACACGTCCCTGATATGTGTACAACAAACCCGCAGTGTGTGGATGTGAGGTTTACAAAAAATAAATCAGGACATCTCTCTTATTTATTGAAATGAATAAATAATATCTTACTGATATCTCTAAACACACACATGTGATAAAAGAGAACTTCTCTTTATTAAAGCATCATGTATAAAATCACTGATACTGTATAAAATACACACAAAGGCAGAAAAGGAGCAGCTCTAACAGCAAACGTTCAGGAAATAAAAATATATAAATGCATAAAATATAACAACTTGACATACAGGTTTGTAATGTTTGGATTTTTTAAGATTTCAGTACAATTTAGAAACATGACATTCAAGATTCAAGGTTTTTATTTGTCACATAAATAGTTATATACAGTATATAACTTGCAGTGAAATAAGAACCTGGCCTAGTCCTCTTTAGACTGTGCATAAAAAAATGAGAAATGAATAAAAAATAAGAAATATATGTACAGGAATGTGCAAAAAGGGGTGTATAAAATAAGCAAGTAGTAACAATACAAAGTGTAAAGTGCAGTGTGCGGAGTGACAGGAGAGTCTTTATGGAGTCCTGAGGGATCTGTATGCTGGACAGATCTTAATATTTTAAAGTCTGTGGCTTTAAATCATGTAATATACCCTCCCTGAGCACTTTATTAGGAACACTACACTAACAATGGGTAGGGCTCTCAGTCTTTTGCTCTCAAAACAGCCTCAGTTCTTCATGTCAGGATTCCACAAGATGTTGGAAACGTTCCTTTGAGATTCTGCTCCATGTTGAGATGATGCATCACGCAATTCCTGCAGATTGTTCAGGAGCACTTTCTACCGCGTCCCATAGGTGTCCTACTGGACTCAGATCCAGTGACTGGGCAGGCCACTGAAGATGAACACTGAACTCATCGTCATGTTCATGAAACCAGTTTGAGACGACTTTTGCTTTGTGACATGGAGCATCATCATGCTGGAATGAT
>CM075022.1:576835-593192 GCA_037576675.1 Pangasius sanitwongsei
CCGACGTGGACTTCTTCGTCTGTTGTAGCTTTTCTGCCTCAAGGTTCGACGTGTTGTGCATTCTGAGATGCTTTTCTCCTCACCACAGCTGTACAGAGTGGTTATCTGAGTTACTGTAGCCTTTCTGTCCATTCTCCTTTTGTTCTCTCTCATCAACAAGGTGTTTTTTCTTTATTGCACCATTCTGAGTAAATTCTACAGAGTGATGTGTGTGAAAACCAGCAGTTATAGAAATACTCACACCAGCCTGCAGGTTTATCTCCATTAGCAACCTCATGGTGCCCACAGATGATGGAAGGCGGAGTCAGGTAACCTACACACTGTCAATCAAAAGCTTCATCCAATCAAGAGCTCCATAATTGAAGATCGATAATAATTTTAACAAAATTTAGTGAAAATGAAAGACTGAATAAGTGTGTTCCTAATAAAGTGCTCAGTGAGTGTATGTGCTCATGTAATCTGCTGTATTGTATTTTTGTTGTTGTTGTTAATAATAATAATAATAATAATAATAATAATAAATTATTCAAATTTTCCAGAAGGTTCCTTTTGTGATTATGACGTCATGGCGTGGGGAGAGGGGGAGGGGGTGTGTGCTGTTTCCACCCGGAGATCCAGCGCTATTTTGGTGTCCGTAACGCAAACGCAAAAATAAAATAAATAAATAAATAAATAAATAGAATAAACCTATCCAAGTTCGCACCTTAGCGGCGACGTGACGTGACGTTTTGAGTGGTCATGTCGGGCTTCATGGATGAAATCCGGGACAGACTCCGACAGAAGAAGTTCACGCAGGAGGAAACGGACATCCTGGTGCGGGAGGTGCAGAAGCGGCACGACAACATCTACGGCACCCGGAACCCGCCGCCACGCTCCGAGGACGTGAAGAAGGCCTGGGACGAAGTGGCGAAGACCCTCAACGCCACCTCCTCCACCGGCATCCGGAGAACCGCCGTGCAGTGCCGCAAGCGCTTCAACGATGTGCGCCGGAGAACCAAGCAGAAGATCACCGCGTCCCGGCGCGCCATGCAGGGGAACGGACCTGGAGGAGGAGGAGGAGGAGGAGGAGGAGGAGAAGGAGGAAGAGGAAGAGGAGCGAGCACCAGCGACACACTGAGCCCGGCTGAGGACACCACCTTCCCCGAGGAGAGCGCACACGGGTTCGGGGGGTTCGAGTTCGGCCTGACAGGTACCTTAAAGTACCTTAACACTGATCCAAACTGACCAATCCTCAGCAAACACACACACCTTCTGTGGTAGAACTTTTAACACACAATCACTGCTCCATCTCAGGTGACAGTTCTGTTCAAAACAAAACCAAAAAACATCTCACTGTTCACCATATCCTGAGATAAATCCTGAAACCCAATCATATTGCAGCCTGCCGGTGACGTCACAAACTACCCGTTAACTACCGCCTCACTTTTTTTCTAAATGAATTTTGCCAACATATTATTATTATTATTATTATTATTATTATTATTATTTTCTGCGCAAGGAGAAAATACTTAAAATAAAATCTCACACTTTTCATGCTAACCAGAGGAAAACTAGCTAGCTACAAAACCTAATGTTACCTAGAAGATTCCTGGTTTTTATGGCTAACAAAAAATGACATTATTGTGGCAAAAATAGTTGAAAAAACTTTTTTTTTTAAATATTGGTTTCTTTTTAAAAATCATGTAAGGACATCCTGAGGTAAATCACTGACCAATCACATCGTGGACGTCACACGGAAGATGTTTAATAATCGATGCAGATGCTCAGTGTACATTATTGTGTGAAAATATATCTATTAATAGATAATAATGACTGTAGCGACAGCTACTGGGAGTTAATGCTAACGAACAATAGTTTCTTAACTTGGACTTTTAACGTGTTAGCGTATAGCTGAAGTTAACTTCAGCATTCAGCTGAAGATGGATTTGCTGAAGAAAATGATTTCATAAATTGTGATTAAACTCCAAATTAATTGTTTCTTTCTTTTTTTTTTCAAAGCTTGGTAAAGTCCATTTCCTTGTTCAGCTTCGCAGGTCGACGCTGCGTCGGGCCCTAAATCGGAGCCGGCGTGGGATGAGATGGAGCAGGTGGAGGCAGAGATAGAGGCAGAGGCTGAGATAGAGGTGGAGGACTCTGTACAGCCCACGGGGCGGCGGCACAGCCAGCAGCGGGCGGGTGATCTGGCTTTCCTGGACGTGCAGCAGGGAGGCTTCGACATGCTGCAGCAGGAACTCGGAGCCCTGCGGCGCACCATGAACACTCGGCTGCGCAGGATGGAGAGCAGGGTTTATCCGCCGCTGGCGTCTGTGAAGGACAGTCTGCGCAGACTCGCTAATGCCGCAGAGCGCTGGGCTCCTCTTCTGAGCGACACGGGGCCTGCGTCTGCATCTGCGTCTGCGCAGCCCACAAACCCGTGCCGCTGTTTACGCGTGCGCACGAGAGGGAGGAGAGGAAGGTCCATTAATATATGGCTGTGATATGTTTTTATTTTTAAATTATTAAACACTTTTTAATCCTACTCTGGCGTCGCATTTATTATTATTTAACACCTCGTTTCCAGCATTTCAGAATTCCTCTCTGAAATCAGTCACACGTCATACAGAGATTAGCGAGATGGCTGCAGGGCGGCTTGGCGCTCCCGGAAACAAACCTTTCTGTCTCTCTATAGCTGCATTTTTATTGCTAGTTTTGCATATTTTAAGACTCCAATAAACACGGCCTGAGTCCTGCGGTGAAATTTGCATCTCGTCTCGCCTCAGAACCTGCACTGCGGGCGCTTCATATTGTCATGACGCCTCCTCATCTCCCCTCCTCAGTCGTTAGCGCCTCCTCCTGAGGAAGCGAGGAAAGGGTGCGAGGCAGGAGGAATGAGGGACAGATGTATTTGCCGAACGAGCAGTCTTTGCTAAATCGGTACGTGTTTCACAGCTGTCACTATTCACTGAGTATAAGAAAGCTGCTCATACGCAAACGCTGCATCATCACACATCGTAAAGAGTTTAACGAAGCGACCTGCGTTAAGGTTCCGTCTTCAGAACGTCGATCCAAACGCAACCCAAACTCGTAACTAACCAGACTTTCAGCCTGTAACATCTTTCTAGAAGAGATGAAACACATGACAAACAAGTGACAGAAGGGAAAAAAAGATTTTATTTACAAATGAAAGTGTTGCTTTACATTTTATACACGTGTTTCTATAATTTAAAGGCACTTGGGATGAGATTAAACGCTTCAATGCTATCACAGTTGAGAAAGTGATTCCAGAATGGTATCATAAAACGTGTGTGTGTGTGTGTGTGTGTGTGTGTGTGTGTGTGTAGGGGAAATAATAAAACCTGCACTGACATTTTTTTCGTAGTAAAAGGAAAGTAACACTATAACGAGCTTCCTTGCAGCGGCTGTTCTGCCAGAGATCTGCTCCAGGACACGTTTGGTGTCTGAACTCCGAGGTCTGCTTCTTTAGCGTTGCACTACGAGGCTAACATGTAGCTAGCATGAACTGAAAGTCTACAGGTTTAGCATGGTGCAAGTGTGTGATGATTTACAAATGCAGTCTGCAAAAACCTCACAGATACCAAACAAGTCCTGGCTAACTGACTCCACTGCGTGTAAAAGATTTCATTGTTGTACAAAGTGTAGCTTTAAACATGAGTTTTACAAATAAAACCTTTTCTTTTTTTTTTTTTTAATCGTGGGTTCCTTCATGGGCCCAAAATAAAAGAATTCAGATCAGCGAGCTAGCGTATAAAACTGAAAAGGCTCTGCAAACACAAAGGAAAACGAACAGCTATGTCCAAAACAACACTGAGACGAAGGACAGGACGCTGTTGTAGTGACCTGAAGGTCATGATGTCGAATCCTCCACGTCTAATATTTTCATAATTGTATAACCCTCGGCCGCGGCTCTGTGAGTGGACTTCACGTTGCCTCACACGTAACAAGTTGCTCTGAGTAAAAGCGTAAAAGTAAACGACATGATCATTAATGAAGGGAAAAAAGAGAGTGACAGGTAAAAGATAAAAGCAGATCCCACTGCATGAGAAACAAACAAATAAACAAACAAACAAAAAAAATCAATACACTTCAAGAATACTTTTCTAAACAAAGAAGTGGAATGTGGATCCTCGCTCTGTTCCCAGTGAGCTCAAAACTCAAAACTGTGTGTGCAAGAGAGAGAAAGAAAGATCTCAGATTTCATTCAGTGTTTTATCTCCAGCTTTTCATCTACCTCTCTGAGGGCAAACTGGGTGTGTCCTTGTTTATGTGTTTATGTGTGTGTGTGTGTGTGTGTCTTCCTGCCCTCACACACACACACACACACACGAGCGCGTACCCGTCCACACAATCAAAACTGCACCCATCCTGGCTTCACAGCTTCCTGAGTTGCGCTGCAAAGAGAGCACGAGAGAGAAGTGATATTTCTAATTTGTAATTATAATAATAAGGACTATTTATTTAACAAGTTTGTTCACGATTAGCATAAAACATCCAGGACTCTGATGATGAAAAAAAAAAAACACTGATCAACTCATCTCTTTGTGTGAGTTTAGTTTTTGTTCTGAAGTAGGACATAAGATGGGGAACTAAAAAGTACTAAATCTGCTTCAGCCATTTTGTTAAAAAAGTGGTATATGTTATTAAATATATAAACGTTATTAAAACTGAGGAACGGAAACATTATTACAACATAAGAAGCTCTCTCAGTAAACCTCCCTCCCTCCCTCCCTCCATGGTGCTGATACTGACCCTGATCCAGCAGCAGTGAAATCCCCCCACAGGTCCTGAGACGTCTGAGTTTGAGGAGCCGAAGCTCCAAAATCCAGCAGCAACCCTGCAGAGAGAGAGAGAGAGAGAGAGAGAGAGAGAGAGAGAGAGAGAGAGACAGAGAGAGAGACAGAGAGATGATATCACTATGACTGTGCAGATCAGGGCTCTCAGTCTTATCCACATAGGGCTGGGGTGAAGCTGCAGGCTCTCATTCCAGCCAGTCATGAGCCACACCTGATTTCACTTTACGCTCCGATCAGCTATAAGGCGTGTCTCCTGCGTGGCTGGAATCAAAGTCTGCAGCTACACCCGAGCCTGTGTGGATAGGACTGAAGAGGCCTGGTGTAGAGTGCTAAGAAAATCTTAAATACTGAATATATATATATATATATATACACACACACACATACACACAGTTAGTTCCGGAAGTATTTGTACAATAACAGAGTTTTTGTGATTTTGCCTTTATACACCACCACAATGGATTTGAAATAAAACAATCAAGATGTGATCTCCAGGGAGGAAACTCAGAATGTGAGTTTCGAGAACATGGGCTCCAGACTTCAGGCCGTCATTGACTGCAAAGGATTTTCATCCAAGTATTAAAATGATGGTTATATTTACATTTATGTCACTTTGTCAAAATACCTATAAAGGCAAAATCACAAAAACTCCGTCATTGTCCAAATACTTCCGGACCTGACTGTATATAATTTCCTTTATGAATATTACCTGTGCTCTGTTGAGTGGGTGTAGTGGAATGTTGGGTGGAGCCAGGAGGAGGAGAGAGGAGTCCACCACTTTTCCCACCAGGAGGAGGTGGGAGCAGACCCCCAGCACCAGCGGGACGTGATTTAACTCCCGCTGTGTCCTTCTTCTTTATGTTCTGAGACAAAGAGAGAAAAACATGTTAGGCGTTCAGGTTCACAATCTGTTCATGACGCGAACAGCTAATAGTCCTGTTTATAACCACGTAATGTACAATGTACAACCGTAGTAGTTCTGTCCTCTCCATAAATCGCCACCTTATCATGGTGGAGGAGTTTGTGTGCCCCACTGATCCTAGAAGCTACATTGTCGGGACCCAGATACCTTGCCCGGAATAGGGAAACTGGGGCCCCGCCCTGGAGCGGCGTGCGCACGGTGGTTGGGACCTTACCCATGGGGCTAGGCCAGGCAAACAAGCTAAACTGGACGGTCGTCTTGTGGGCCCACCACCTGCAGGAGGCGTACTAAGGGTCTGGTGCATTGTGGACCGGGCGGCAGTCGAAGGCAGAGGCCTTAGTGAACCGATTCCCGGCTACTGAAACTGGCTTTAGGAACATGAAACGTGACAATCAGTTCAGAGTATTCGGTCTTCTTGGAGTCCTTGAGTGAGGTGCTGGAAGGTATCCCCACAGGAGACTCCATAGTTTTACTGGGGGACTTTAACGCTCACGTGGGCAACAAAAGTGAAACCTGGAGGGGAGTGATTGGGAGGAACAGCCCGCCCAATCTGAACCAGAGTGGTATTCTGTTATTGGATTTCTTTGCTAATCATGGTTTATCTATAACGAATACCACATTTGAACATGGGGTGGTTCATAAGAATACTTGATATCAAAGCACCCTAGGCCACAGTTCGATGATCAACTATGGTTGTATCATCGGACTTGCTACTGTATGCTCTGGACACTCGGGTGAAGAAAGGAGCTGAGCTGTCAACTGATCACCACCTGGTGGTTAGTTGGATCAGATGGTGGGGGAAGATGCCAGACAGATCTCGTAAGCCCAAGGGTGTAGTGAGAGTTTGCTGGGAGCATTTGGCCCCGTCAGAGTGATCTTCAACCCTCACCTCTGGCAGAGCTTCTCCTGCATTCTGAGGAAGGCTGAAGAAATGGAATGGGTGATGTTCCAGACCTTCATAGCTGAGGTGGGTGAACGGAGCTGTGGCTGTAAGGTTGTTGGTACCTGTCATGGCGGTAGTCCCCAAAACCATTGGTGGACACCGGGGGGTAAAGGGAGCCGTCGGGCTGAAGAAGGAGGCCTTTCAAGCTTGGTTAGCTTGTGGAACTCCAGAAGCAGCTGACAGATACCAATGGGCCAAGCAGAATGCAGCAATGGTAGTGGCGGAAGCAAAAAAAAAAAAAAAAAAACCACGGTTATGGGACGAGTTTGGTGAGTCCATGGAAAATGAATTTAGTTCAGCCTCAAAGAGATTCTGGCAAACTGTCGGGCGACTCAGGAGAGGGAAGCAGGGCCTTGCCCCTGCTGTTTACAGTGGGGATGGAGAACTGTTGACCTCAACTGGGGACACAGTCAGATGGTGAAAGGAGTGCTTCAAGTACCTCCTGAATTCCACCGACACACTTTCCATTGAGGAAGTAGAGTTGGAGGACTCAGAGGAAAACTTGTCCATCACTGCGGTTGACAACTCCTTAGTGGCAGGGGTCCTGGAGCGGATGAGATTCACCCCGAGTTCCTGAAGGCTCTTGATGTTGTTGGGATGTCCTGGCTGACACGCCTTTTCAACACTGCATGGAGGTCAGGGACAGTGGCAGACTGGGGTGGTGGTCCCTATCCTTAAGAAGGGTGTGTTTCAACCTTAAGGGGATCACACTCTTCAGCCTCCCTGGGAAAGTATGCCAGGGTACTGGGGAGGAGGGTCTGGACATTAGTTGAACCTCGGATTCAGGAGGAGCAATACAGATTTCAGATATCCTGTATAACTGGAGCGAGAGTCTGGTCCGTATCACAAACGTCAAGTCAGACTTATTCCTGGTGCACACAGGGCTCCGCCAGGGCTACCCCTTTTCACTGATTCTGCTCATTATTTTCATGAACAGAACCTCTAAGTGCAGCCAAGGGGCAGAGGGGGTTTGGTGACCTCAAGATTGCTTGAGATCTTTGTTATTTGCAGATGACGTCGTCCTGTTGGCTTCATCAAGCAGTGACCTCCAGCATGCTCTGGGATGGTTTGTAGCTGAGTGCGAAGGGGCCAGGACGAGGGTCAGCACCTCCAAATCTGAGACCATGGCTCTCTGCAGGAGAAGGGTGGGTTGTTCCCTTCAGGTTGGGAATGAGATACTGCCTCAAGCAGAGGAGTTTAACTATCTCAGGGGGTTGTTCACGAGTGAGGGTATTGTAGAGCGGGAGAATGACAGACGGATCGGTGCAGCGTCAGCAGTTAAGCGGACATTGTGCCGGTCCGTTGTGGTGAAGAGTGAGTTGAGCCAAAAGGCAAAGCCATCAATTTACTGAACAATCTACATCCCGACCATCACCTGAGGCCATAAGCTTTGGGTAGTGACCAAAAGAATGAGACTGCGGATACTAGAGGTGAAAATCAGCTTCCTATCCAGGGTGGCTGGACTCAGCCTGAGAAACAGGGTGAAGAGCTCGGACATTCGGTAGGAACTCCAAGTAGAGTCACTGCTCCTCTGCATCAATGGGAGCCAGTTGAGGTGGTTTGGACATCTGGCTACGACGCCTCCTGGACGCCTCCCTGGGCATGTCCAATGAGCATGTTTTGGGCACGTCCAACGGGGAGAAGACCCTGCGGCAGACCAAGGACTAGATGGAGAGATTATCTCTCTCATCTGGCCTGGGATCGCCTGAGTATCCCCCTGGAGGAGCTGGAGGAGGTGGCAAGAGAGAGGGAGGTCTGGGCATCTCTGCTTAGTCTGCTGCCCCCAAGACCCAAACCGAGATAAGGGGAAGAAAATGGATGGGTGGACGGACGGATAATAGTTCTGTTTATAACTGTGTAATAATCCTGTTTATAACTGTGTAATAATCCTGTTTATAACTGTGTAATTATTCTGTTTATAACTGTGTAATAATCCTGTTCATAACTGTGTAATTGTTCTGTTTAAAAGCATGAAACAGTCCCGTGTATAACTTGGGATTTCGCCACACTGCCTCTCTCGGATCTCTGGTCAGTGTTAATATGACATTTCTATAGATTTGATTAATGGTGATTTTTGAAGCCGGTTTGAAAGACTTTTTCTAGATTTAGTTTTAGAAAGGAATTAATATCCCAAAAGTTTTGATACAGTGTCAATAAACTAGTAAGGACTGACTGCATCATCAGTACTTAAGTCTTTTTTACATTTAGATTTGGATTTATGTCATGCTCCCGCTCTCTGTCTCTCGCTCTCTGTCTCTCGCTCTCCGGCTCTCGCTCTCCGGCTCTCGCTCTCCGGCTCTCGCTCTCCCGCTCTCTGGCTCCCGCTCTCTGTCTCCCGCTCTCTGGCTCCCGCTCTCTGGCTCCCGCTCTCTGGCTCCCGCTCTCTGGCTCTCGCCCTCTGTCTCTCGCTCTCTGTCTCTCGCTCTCTGTCTCTCGCTCTCCGGCTCTCTGTCTCTCGCTCTCTGTCTCTCGCTCTCTGTCTCTCGCTCTCTGTCTCTCGCTCTCTGTCTCTCGCTCTCTGTCTCCGGCTCTCTGTCTCTCGCTCACCCCGAGGCTGATCTTGATGGTTTGTCCCTCTTTAAAACCGAGGTCCAGTTTAGGAGCTGTGCTCTGACTGGCTTCCTGCTTGGCCAGTTCACCTTCCTGTTTCACCCACCTGAGAGACACAGAGAGAGAGAGAGAGAGAGAGAGAGAGAGAGGGAGAGAGAATGCATTAGTCACACAAGTCAAACCTGCCCAACACCTCACTTTAAAAACACCTTTCCCACTGGACACGGTGATGTAATCATGGGCGGAGCCGCCACATTACGAGGCTGACATCTCACAGGCAGGAGAAGCAACCTGATAACCAGCAGGCGTAACAATGAGAATGTGTACACGCACAAAATAACACAATAACTACAAAAAGAAATCTGATTTACACATCAGGTTAACACAAATCTGGTTAACATGCATTTAAATAATCTGATACTGGTGTGAAGTTAAAATTCAGGTTCTTAAAAAGTCCTCAGAATAATTTAACATGTCAGTCAGTTGGAGTTTCTTTTCTGTTCTAGTATAAAAGACCGTAAAAGTGTCTTGAACACGGAGAATTGTCTCACTGACTCACTTAAAATGATCCTGAAGGGCCACGTTAAAGTCGAACGAGTCTCCGCGGTCTGCGAAGCCGAGCCCAATGAACGCGTGTCGTCCTGAAAAACAAACATAAGATGATGTTAATTACACTGTAACGGCAAAACAAACAATGGCTTAATAAATCATACAGAGTGTTATTAATATCTACTGGATGGAGAGAATAAGAAAGACAGAAAGAAAGTGAGTTATGGTGTGATTACAAGAAACTCATGAATAACGCGCTCACAATATGTGGGGAGATTTGAGGGGGAAAAAAAACTGTTGCTAGGCAACTATTAAATACGGACGCAACGTGTTAGCTAGATGATGACAAATATAATTATCGTTAATTAATCATTAATAATTAAAAGATTAAAGACACACACAGAGTAACAACACACATTAATGATCATGTTATTACCGTTCCCATCTTCAATCTTGATCACAAAATAGCGACTGGAATCTGTGACGGATTCTACAGACGCACCGGGGTACTGCTCTACTGGAGCCTGCGCAAACAGCTCACCTGCGCGCACACACACGCGCACACACACGCGCACACACACGCGCACACACACACACACATAAACAAACACACAGTCTGTCAGTACCTGGGCAGAGAAATGATTCAGAAACACACTCACAAAGAGACACAGACACATAAGAACTCTCTCTCACACACACACACACACACATATACACACACATATACACACACACACAGACACAGACACACACACACCTGTGTTCCTGTCCTCCAGTTTGATAAATGCAATTTTGGCCTTTGCCGTGATCTTCATGCGGCCGCTCCAGGCCGGCTCGTCCAGCTTCCAGTCAGCAGCCCTGTGTGATACAATTTACACACCGGTCACATTAAAGCGTCAGTACGCGACTTTGTGTTAAATATTAATGATTACATCAGTACAGTAAAAACCTGCACTCTTGCACTGTTGAGAGTAAAGTTCAAGATTAATTCGGAGAGAGCTGTTGGTTCAGACTGAGGGACTCATTCGTCATTAGGGACTCACTGATCTCAACACTTAACCAGTGTGTCGTAACTCACCAGTTACAGTCATGACATTAAACGTGGCTACATAACCGATGTTTTTATGCAACTTGTTTAAGATGAACAATTCTACCAGAGATCATTCCAAAACCCCAAGAATCGCATACTGCTGCTTTAAATTCACAGTCAAACCAACTTTTAGATCGATTACCTCATGATGTCATGCAACAACAAAACGTCTTTAGCGATCGATTAGCTTTAGCTTTATGTAGTGTCTTTACGCAGCAATAATGCGGGTTAAACGTTCGTTTGGACTCACTTCATATCCTGAGAGGAAGATAAACGCGACAGCGGCGTTGAACTTCCTGTCACGTGACAATAGTTCCACTTACATTTTAGTTACGTGTATTTTATTCTGTCTCAATAATTATTATGTGTTTACTTATAATGTTTTTTTTTTTTTTTTTACATTTTTTCAACCTACGAAGCCGGATGTTTGCGTCACGTGATCATATGACATTTAAGAAGAAGTCTCAGTGATACAGCTAATCATTATTTATAGAAAAATACAAGCTGATGATAATTTGCATATATGAATATAAAATAGTTTCATTCCTGTAGCTGTTAAACTACAATTTTTAAATTGTTTTACTTATTTACTGATTTATTACATTTTGTTTGTACTTCATTTCTTTGAAATGACTTGAGTTTACTGTTCAATCTCCTCATTTGGCTTTTAGTGTGCTGTTAATTAATATTATTAAATATTAATAAACTTTGTTGTGTCATGTCAGCGCCTCCAGTTTGTACATCCGGGCCACCGTACGCCGTCAGGTCTCGTGCCATTAACCGTCAGTTCCCGATTTCTTCTTGGACGAATTACATTTTTTTGTTTTGCTTTTTACACGAACATTATTAGTTAACATTCAAAACAAAACACTGGCGTCGACACACAATATAAAGGCGATGAAAACCTTTTTTTAAAAACTTGATTTCGACACTTCTTCCCCTTATGTTTAAAAAAAAAAAAAAAAAAAAAAAAAAACGGTAATTAGCAACATGCTAACACAACTCTGGAAAACTCCAGTCACGAGCGGTTTTACTCGCGCGCTTTCATTAGAAGGATACATTTATGCAAATTTGGCTTGTATACTCCGGCAGAGCGACCCAATCACCTGCGTCTTATTACTCGATTCATTAGCATATGTATGATCTTCCCGGAACTTTGACATCCGTAGAACAGAGCGCGAGATCCCCGGTGAGGATAGAAAAAAAAAAACCCAATATCATCGTATCGTTAGTAAAGTTATTCCGATTCGTTACACTCACCGATATCCCCGATTAGAAGCCCGTGGAGGAATCCTGTAGACATGAACCTCAGGTTTAACGCACAGAATCGACTCGTACGTGTCGTCCGCCATCCTGCTGTTTTCACAAACTTTCCCTCAGCTCACCTGAGCAACAACAGCGAGGAAGTGAGCGGGGCACTTCCGGTCTAGCACCGAGTGCCAAAAACTACAAAATAAAAGTCCCACGGATGCATCTATAATACCTCCCTACTGCTAATATACAGGTTCCCTACGCAGGGAATTAAATATATAAAGTTATAAAATCGGACCCTGTCCAGTGCACTTTATTTCTATTTTTGAGCTTAAGCACGACTTTTACACATCACTGCAAATTCTTGCAAATAATGGCTGAGAAACTCTAAAATAATATTTTACGATTTTTTTATTATTGCATTCAAATTAAAATTTTATCACACTCATTACTTTTTTTTTTATTAAATATCATTATTGCTGTTATTATTATTATTATTATTATTATTATTATAATAATACAATATTTTACATTTGCACATCCTGTTTCTATATACATAGATCATATTGGAGTCGAAATATTTTAAAGTGTTTTACACGTAACAAATTAAAGAGTTAAACCGACATATTTATGCTAAAGGCACGTAAATGAAACAACCTACAATTATATAATAAATTGAAATTAAATCTATGAGAATTGCAAAATGCAAATTATAAATACGAGGCTAGGATTAAAAGAGAATTTTAAAAAAGACACAAAAGCTACACTGTATGGCAAAAAAGTATGTGCACCCCTGACCATCACACCCATATGTGCTTGTTGAACATCTCATTCTAGATTTACGTTATAAATCTTTGCTGTCATAATGAGCTCCACTCTTCTGGGAAGGCTTTCCACTAGATTTTCCAAATTTGTGGTATCAGTTTGGAGAAGAACCATATATGGGTGCGACGGTGATGATCGGGGTGCACATACTTTTGGACAAATGGCGTATGAATGTGCAAGTCTTAATCAAATATGGTTAATGATGCACATATAATAAAGAACATCAGTGACGGAAAACTCCAGAATAAAGTTTATTTGTGAACAGAGAGATGATGGAGATGGAGAACGTGAGCGCAGAGAGGAATCAGACAGGAACGTCACGTCACGGCGTATCTCCATCTCCAACGTGTTATAACAGTAAAGATGACACCAGACAACACACTGTACATAAGGCAAAGAATTGTGGGAAACGAACACTTCCACTGAACCGCAGATCCTCACGAAGGACTTCGTTATTGTTTGTGGATCCTCGCTCATCGTCTTCCGTCACGGTAGAGATGGGAATCATCCGGAAACTCCTCACACAATGGGATCAAATATCAAACAGGGTTCTTCTGTAGAGTTAAGGGTTCTCAGCATACTTAAACAGGTTCTCTGGAACTCTTTCTGATCTCCATCATAGGGTTCTACATCAAATCTTCACCAGTTCCTGCAGCGTCATAACCGGAGAACCTGTAAGGGTTCCAGATTCGGTCTTTGTGTGCCGAAGTGGTTTTGTGATTTGGAAATTTTGTGTCGGTGTAGAGATGCAGGAATCGCCGCTCGGACTCGTGTTTAGGAGTACTGGTGCTGAATCAGAGTGACTCCACTCGTGATAAAGTCTCGACACCTACACCCCTCTGAGGAGCTTCCTTTACTGAGTACGGAGAAACATCAACATTATAACGTCCAGTCACGTTTTTATCTACTACGAGTGGACATTTGTGTGGAAAACCAAAAGCCTTCAGGGAAGCAGAACATTTTAGGGAGCACAAGGACTGGGATCAGATTCCATCTTAAGGAGAAGAACAAGAAGAAGAAGAAATACTTTATGTTCTGGTTTGTTCATGTGTGTGACTGCGTGCGTTTCCCTTCTGGCCAGAGAGTTGTCGCGTGTGAATGCCTCAGAGCTCTGAAAACAAAAACCTGTAAGACGACTGTAGAAAAAAAAAATTCTTTAACACTGAGTGTGGAGGAAAAATACTTAATACACAATGTGTATGGATTCTGTTCTGAGGTTTGGGTCCGTTAAAGGGAAGTGAAAGAGGCTTGTGGGTTTTTTTTGCAGCGACAAGTTCCTGTGCGCTGATTAACAGCTGCCTCTGATTGAAGGAAGTGAAGCTTTAGACTAAAAGCAGGATTAATCTGAGATGAGTCTTAGGCATTGAGTAAATAACACACACACACACACACACACACACACATTTCAGAGCTGTTCAAACAGAATTCATGAGTAACAGATGAAGCTAAGGTGACATTCAGCGTGACGTAGCGATGGATCCTGAAGATTGTACAGTTTTCATCACTGAGTCGCTAAAATAGGGAAAATAATCCGGGTGTCATTTATTTAAAGCAGGCTTTCTCACAAAAAAAAAAAAAAAAAGGGACGTAAAACAGCACAGGGTTCAGGATTGTTTTTGTTTTTGTTTAGTTTGGTTTCGTTATAGTGGTGGAAATGAAATCATACTTCAAGTCCAAGTATGAACCATGATCTGTCTGTAGAAAGTTCAGGAACGAAAAGCTCTACTGCGTTTAAATAACGAGCCTGATTATCTGTTTGAATATGTTTATAAAATAAATCTGTTCTGAGGAATTTCACTGGAATTTATTTATTTATTTATTTATTTATTACAGTTAATGAGCTGCTGTTAGAAGTCTGAGGAGCTCCGACTGAAACTTCAGGCCTGCTGTAGATCTGCTTTTGTGTCGGAATAAACCACTAACACTCGCAAGAGAAAGAAAAAACCCTCAACAATAGCTCTACACTTCACACACACACACACACACACACACACACACACACACACACACACACAATAGAGCTTTTGGGCAGCAGGCGTCTTTCTGTGAGATTGTAGCTTGCTAACCGCTTTCACAAAACTCAACTCATTTAACTAAGCCAGGAGAAACTGATTAAAAAAACAAGCCTTTTTGTGCGTGATAGATAGATAGATAGATAGTGTGTGTATGTGTGAGATAGACAGACAGACAGACAGACAGACAGACAGATAGATAGATAGATAGATAGATAGATAGATAGATAGATAGTGTGTGATAGACAGATACAGTAGATAGTGTGTGTGATAGATAAAGAGACAGATTAAGTAGATAGATTGTGCGTGTGTGTGTATGTGGAATAGCTAGATAGAGAGATGGATAGACAGACAGACAGACAGACAGATAGATAGATAGATAGTGTGTGATAGACAGATACAGTAGATAGTGTGTGTGATAGATAGATAGACAGATAGATAGAGAGATACAGTGTGTGTGTGATAGATAGATAGATAGATAGATAGAGTAGACTGATGGATAGACAGATACAGTACATAGTGTGTGTGATAGATGGACAGATAGATAGAGAGAGAGAGAGATAGAGAGATACAGTAGACAGATGGATCACAAAAAAAATAAGTCGTGATCAAGAGAAATGAACCTCCTGTCCTGTGCGTTCTTCTGTACAGAAGTGTTCAGCCTCCTGGGGTTTTCTCTCCGCTGTATGAACTATTAATTAGCGAATATTAATTAGCGAATATTAATTAGCGAATATTAATTAGCAAATAAAAAACATACTTTCTGTACAGACAGCGTAAAAAGAGACCCAGTGGCAGCGCAAACGACTCGAACCTCTCCGGAACATCTGCATTTTCCCTCAGCGCCGTCTGAACATCTGCCTTTTACAGATAATTTTTAGCTTTTACTGAAACACACTGTAATAAATCCATCGACAAACAACACACACAGGAGCAGAACCCGTTCTCACCGAACATTACACATAAATACACATCGTTAACAGTAAGACACGCAGGCAGCAGAGGCACAGAGTAAGAGGCCAGTGTGACTCCTGCAGGCTTTGTATTATTGCTTACTGTGTGTGATTTCATCAGAAATGAAACTAAAGTGATCTTTCAGGCAAAAATGAAACGTCCACAACGTCACGTTTCCTCTGACGGAGCCGGTGGAGTTTCTCTCGTTAGCTTCGCTTTCTTCACAGGCTGATGTAGCTAACGAGTAATGGAAGTAGCTAACTAAACCTGTGTGTGTGTTTGAGAACCATCCCACAGAGCTGCAGCACTGTGCAAAAGTCTTGGCACCCCTACTCCCTTTTTTTTTTCCCTCTCTCTCTTTAGTACAGACTTTGTTATAGATGTTTATTTTCTTACTTCTACATTACTGATTCAGTACAAAAACATTTTAGATTCCAAACATTAGTTTTCCGGCACAGAATGAAACGTTAC
>CM075022.1:605566-619705 GCA_037576675.1 Pangasius sanitwongsei
ATAAAGGACTCTTTAATGAAGAACTGTTGCTGTATGACTGCTTTTCCTGACCTTCACTCCCTCTGCGCGTGTGTGTGTGGGAGATTAAAAACTGAAGGGACTGTTCCTCCCTTTCCTGCGACAGCGTCTCGTTGCAGATGAAGGGGCCTGGGAAACGGAGGAACGCTGCTGACTACCTTGCTTTTATATCTCACTTCCTGCCTGCATTGTTTACATTGTTTAACATATGAACGAGATGGAGACGACGTGTGTCACTGCATGTGTCTGTGAATGAATGTGTATGTGTATAGGACCTTGTGTGTGTGTGTGTGTGTGTGTGTGTGTGTTTGGTGATCGACGTTTGGGTAGAGACGGGGAGGGAAAGGGAGGGTCATGTTGCAGTGTAACCTGATACAAAGTCAAACAATAAAGGCCTCCAAGTCTTTATAATGTCTTATTCAAATGCTTTATCCGTTTGTCCATCTTCAGTAAGCGCTTCATCCTGGTCAGGGTCACGGTGCATCCGGAGTCTATCCCGGGAATTCTGGATTTGAAGCAGGAATACACTCTGGGTGTGCTTCTTTATGAATTGGCACATCAGAATGAACTTTTCTGAATCTTTTTACATAGTGTCCCTGGACATAACCTTCCAGCAAAATGCAATGACTTTAGCCCACCTCTAAATGTTCTCTGGTTTTTCATTACATCACCATGCACATAACTGCTGGGGAAAAAATATTAACCGACAATATTTCATGTCATGTTTCCTCTCCTCCTCGTCCCCCTACTGTCCAGCTGTGCTGTTTTTCTCACGTGTTCACAGCGGCGTGATCCGGCAGGGGCCCCTTGAATCATTTAAGGCCCTTCTCCCTTTACAGTCCCCCTGCATGCTAATAATAAAAGCACAATGCATGTAACCGTGAAGGGGACAGCAAAAGAGAAAACACTTCAACATGCTTAAACACACACACACACACACTCAAACCACACGTCATTTCTGGGTTAGTGTTCTACTACTCTTGGTCTGGAAGGTTGTGAGGGAATCTACAAAGAGAAACAAAGCTGGAAATCCCTCCAGACTTGGAGCTGGATACAAGACCAGGCCTCGTTAGCGTTTGTTAATCCATCTGAACGTGTACAGTGATACGGTGTAAGCAGACGGTGGGGTTGTGTTACATACAGGAGGTTTAATTACAGAGAGCGCAGTACGTTAACATGAGCCGAGATCCTGAGCGTTTTTTTTTGTGTGTACTGTTTATTAACGTTCAGATGTTCGAGACGTGACTGATGTGTTTATGAGCGACTGGGAAAGGAAGGGCAGATAGTTTCTGTTGATGTGCCGAGTTACAGTCAGGCTATACTTACACACAGTATGCTCAGAGTGACTAACACACACACACACACACTCTAAGGAGATCGGCATGCACTGCTGGGAAAAAGGGAGGACTGCTGGAAAGTTTATAGCTTGGTTCGGTTCTGCAGGAGAAATATTAGGCTCTCTAGGAGAACATTCAGCCTTGCAGATCTGACCTGTGCTTTCTGTCACATATCTGTGTGTTGACATTCAGACTAACGCTTCATTTTTTAAAATCTGTGATTAGATTTATCTCTTGCATTCAACGTTATTCCTTAATTTTGATCTTCTTTGGACCTACAACCAAAACCACCCCACTGTAAGAAACATGAACCACTTCATAAAGAAAACTCAAATATTAATCATATCGAGATGGAGGTGTTTTCAGGTAAAGTGAGCTGATCCTTAGTTGTAGCTGATGATAACAAAACAGCCGCTATTTTTGTGAATGTAGAACACCTTAATTATCAGTTTCTTTGTATTCAAGCTCTGCCATGTAACAACAGGTGAATAAATACTAGAAGAAATTAGATATTTGTTCTTTCTAGCTGAAACGTTCAGGCTAAATTATTTTATTCCTCACGCCACAGACTGTCTTCCTTTTAAAGCCTTTCTAAACCTTTTAGTTTTTGGCCTCCACTTTTTCTGCCACGGCCTTGAACCTGGAGGTACAGCATCTTCTCTGTGAAACGTACAAATTAATTTGGTTGCTTCAGTTTAAGAATTTATAGACTGATGTATTCAAAATGTTTAAAATATTTGAAATAGGTCATTCTTTTTTTTTTTTTTTTCACCTAACAGTTGATAACATTCCAGTTTGTAGTTTTAAGTATAATTTAAGTATAATAAGTGTCTCATTCTGTATGACATTCAGATGCAGCCAGTCCTGTCAAAAACATTATATTAAAACTGTGGAAAAGTTTTATATTATTATTTTGTTTTCTATTTTATACACAAAACACTACACCTGTGCAGAATTAGCTTAAGGTTTCAGAGCTATGTCTAATTCAGAAAAATATATTCTTAGCAATTTATCTACACCCAATTTACTATAAATCTGATCAGTAAAAGAAAAAAAAGGTTTAATTATATGAAGTAGTAAGCTCGTAGGTAGAGATTATATATCTATATATTTTTTGTTGTTTATTATGAATTCACTCAAAACAGGCCGCCATTTTGTCAAGTGTAGGCTACAGACTAGCAAAATCATCTACAACAAAGCTCATGAATTATTTTTTTAAAAAATCGGTGCTATTTTGATTTTTAAAAAAAACAATTTTATTAACCTACATCACTGGTGTAAAGTTTACATTCGTATTTATGCTTATTTACATTAGCTAGCTAACGGCTAATAAGCTAGCCGACTTGCTAGCCGCGACCTTTCCCTGTAGTTATGTGAATGAAAAACAACGATGACGTCAAGCGGACTCATTTATAACAGATTTAACTTTGCTTATGAGCTCTTTAAATTCAAATATAACTCCATGGATTGAATATAGAGTATGAATTACTAACGAGATAAAGTGTGAGAAGTTAAAAAAGAAAAAAAAAAACATGATATTATTGAGAGGTTTCTGTAATATGTAATATTTTCAGGCCGGAGACACTGATGCACTTGGCTTTGAATCGATGACAAGGTGGAATGCGGAATCTGATTGGCTGGAGCGCTGACGTATGGACCAGATCGCGGTAGAGATTGGCTGAGAGGGAGAACAGGGCGGGGCTAGCGCGGTGATTGAGGATTTTAGAAGCATGTTTACAGCGCCGCTGTCAGAGCGAGGGCGAGGGCCAGAAAGCGGACAGGGTGAGTTGCTCTAAACCATTATTACATCAATATACACTGATTATTGTAGCAGAATTAAAATGAGGAAGAGTTTTAACTTCTAGAGAAGCAGTTCGAGCACTTTTGAGCGACATTTTTAAAAAGCGTCGTGTTTTCTGGGCCAGTTAGTGAAGTGTTGCATTTCAGGATAGATTCAGGATAAATAATTACCTAATGAAGTATATTCATCAAAAATATTAATACAGTTTAAAAGAAAGAAAGCATGAAAGAGAAAGCAGTGATCATTTGCTTAGAGAGATCGTGAAAGATGTTGCTTCTGTTTATTACTTTCTTTTATTCTTTCATTAATTCTTTAATAGGAGTTTAATTAAAAAAATGCACACACACTTTCATCTCTTCTTTGCATCTTCAGGTTTTTTTTCACACCTTGATGGTTGTTTCAGAATTGTTCCTGAGATCATAACAAGGTCCTCGAGTCCCAGATGGCCGACTTGCAGCTCCCTCGTGTGTGTGCGATGGAGTTTCTGCGGCTGTGAGGTGTGATGTAACTCCAGCTCCAGCTTCAGACGCTGAAATCGTTCCTCAGTGATGAAAAGCGAAGCTGCTGTGTGACCCGTCTGTAATTTCAGGTGTCGGTGGACAGGTAAGCAAACACTACAGGACTGGTGACGTCACACTGCACTACACGGTGCCGGTGCACATGTTGTTCCCAAACTCCTCAGGAACCGTCTGACTGGTTGAGTTGGACGAGCGCTAGTTCTTTCCATCACCGCCATCGTCATCATGGGAGCGATGGCTGATCCTGAACTCGTCGACCGCCCCCCAGTCACGCCGTTCATCGCCCAGAGCTCCATTCCTCCTCTACCTCGTACTGCTTCGAGGTCAGGTAACCGTCCCCAGGCGCTATGGCCGCCGCTGGACTTCACTCTGGGTTCTCTGGCGTGCTGCGGCGCCTGTGTGTTCACCAACCCGCTGGAGGTGGTGAAGACTCGTCTGCAGCTGCAGGGAGAGCTGCAGGCGCGCGGCTCGTACCATCAGCACTACCGAGGGGTGCTGCAGGCTCTCTGGTTGGTGGGACGCACCGACGGCCTGCGCGGCCTGCAGAAGGGCCTCGCCGCCGGGCTGCTCTACCAGGCGCTCATGAACGGCGTCCGGCTCAGCTTCTACTCCTACACGCAGGTCTCAGGGATCACCGACGTGCCGGGGGGAAACGTGGCGTCGGGGGCGGCCGCTGGGGCTTTAGGGGCCTTCATCGCCTCCCCTGCTTACCTGGTGAGTTTACTGGGGTTTAAAAAAGCTGAAGCTTATGGGTTTCTTTTCTCAAACAGGTGCATTTTCTTTGACATTATTTTAAGGATTATTTAAATGCATTGAGACTGGTCAGACATTTTGGTGTCCTGTCCAGCCGTGTGTGTGTGTGTGTGTGTGTGTGTGTGTGTGTCAATAATCAATAATGCATTATAGCACAATATTTAACACATGCAATATTGTTATCGCCAGCACTTCAGCATATCTGTGCAAAGATCAGGTTCTTAGTTTGGACAGTTTTAAAGCCACATTACTTGAATATAATGTAGCTAACACATCATGGAAGTGTATAGCCTCCAGTTTATCAGCGCACAAATGGCATGCCTGAATCATCACCAAACCTCAGAACAAGTCAGTATTGAGAAGAAAGAAATAAAATATACAGATAAAATGTGAACTTTATTCTCATCTAAAATCACTTCTAAAGTACAGGCTCTGCCTTCAGTCTTTAGGCCACACCCTTGAAAGTGATTTTTACTCTGATTGTTTTTCTGTGACTATAAACCTTTTGTCCGAGTTTATAGATCGTCTGATAGAGAATCTGAACACCTTCGCAAATCCAACTGAGGAGACATCTGGTACCTGTTAGCGCCATTAGGCCTGTAGCTCCGGTGCAAAGCTACAGAATTTTTTGCTGTATTTGTGGTATTTTGTACTGATGGAATTACATTTATTTTTTACTGAGAAGTTGCCCAACACTGGGTCAAAGTGACTAAGAGAAAGGGGGAAAACAAGTCTCTCTCATTGTGCAAAACTGTCCTCCTCCATCCTGACCTGCATGCGGTTCTGCAGAAGGTTCAGAGGTTCATGTCTGTAGCCTTGTGCAATAAATCTGCTAAAAAAAAAAAGGCTAAAAATCTCCCTGTGCATTTTCACACTCTTTGCCTCTACACTCCTTAGTTGAAAAGAACATTCCACACTCCCATGTTGCACTGCGGTCATATGTGCTCTCGTACATCAGTGACAGCCCGTGCTCTCTCCTCTGACCTTCTGAAACACTGTACACACTTATACACACTCTCTCTCACACACACACACACACACACACTGCTAATGTGTGTGTATATGCTTCTTCCTCAAGTGGAGTGAAAACGTGTTAGTGTGTAGATTATTAGCACTAAGTTGATTATCGACACACACACTGGCGGAGGTTTGTCGACTCCGCAGCTGCTGAGCTGTGTGTTATTTAGAGCAGAGGGGCAGGAGAGGTCAGCGCCATGGAAAACTCACACAGCCACACCTTTAAAGACAATACGGAGAAGGGGAAAAGGGTGAGAGGGAAAGAACGAGTTTCCATACGAGTGGTAACAAAGCAACGAAATAGACTTCATGTGAAAACTGTGAGGAATTTCCTGGTTACACAACTGCACTATTTGTCTGTTTAGTCCACAGTTACAGAAGATAAGTGATTTATAATCGCACTATCCAGAGTCACCCAGATGTGTCTGGTTCCTCTCAAGGTTTCTTCCTCATGAAGTCTCAGGGAGTTTTTCCTCACCACCTTCACCTCTGGCTCGCTCATTAGGGATAATTTTATAAATTTGTAATTTATATCCTGAATGTATTTATTTCTGTAAAGCTGCTTTGTGACAATGTGCATTATTAAAAGCGCCATACAAATAAAAATTGAATTGAATTGTATGCATGGTGTTAAACACTGCAACACACACACACACACACACACACACTGCTGGTCATGATATTGAACAGGACTGCTAAAAACACTTCTACCACTTATGTGTAACTCTGTGTTGCGTTTATGAAACCGTGATTGAGCTTTATAGCACAGTGGAACACACTCGTCGAAAGAAAGTCACAGTTCTAGTTTTCTAGTTCCACTTTCTCCTGAAAAATCGACCGAGAAAGTGATCCACACGCTGGTGTATCTCACATGCGGCTTCCCAGTCCCTGCTGATCACGCGTTACGGATGTGCACGAAAGACAGGGGGCGTGTCACTCTGTGTGATCACCTGACATGACTGTCACTGATTGGCTGCGTGAATATACGGTCTGGACGAGAAAGAACTCAGCCCCAGCCTCGCTTCTCGCCTCTTCACACCGTTCTGTGTTCTGTTCTTGTACAAAAAAATAACCTCATCAGTTATGCCATACATCATGATACTGAACGTGCACAATATCGTTATCGTGGAGATTTTAAATTACTGACGCTAAACGTACGTTTCTGTGCAGATCAGACGCTCAATCATCATCACTATCATCAACTGTCGTGTTTTAGGTGTATGAAGTTGTGTGTTTGTTCCCTCCGCAGGTAAAGACACACCTGCAGGCACAGTCTGTGGAGGCCATCGCTGTGGGTCACCAGCACAACCACCAGGTGAGCGACGTTCTCCTCCAGCACTGATTCACCTCTTATGTGAATCGACTCTGAGTTTCGATTCACTCGATTCACCTTTCAGAGAAGCAGACAGATGCTTAACGTCAGGACTAATAGACAGGAATGCTGGGAGAACATGTACAGGGATGAGACACGGTGTAATAGATGACACGTGAAGTTTTCTTCCAAGCTCTGACCACCAAAAGACCAAAAACCTAGAAAAGAATCGTTCTAGATGGTCCATCGTCATTGTTGTGACTTTTCCAGTGTGGTGTGGATCAGGTCAGGGATTTCCCAATGCTTAGCTTCAGAGGAGTGTGTGTGTGTGTGTGTGTGTGTGTGTGTGTGTGAGAGATATCTCACACAGCTGTAAAGTTTATAGAGAAAAGTCCAAAATTTCACTACGTGCGTCATCAAGACATTGCTTCATCACAATGACCCTCAGCTGCACTGTGGAAATCGTGTGAGTGTGAGTGTGTGTGTGTGTACGTGCACAATTCCACAACCAGGCACCTTCACACACCTCCCACTGGTCAGCAGCTGCAACCAATCACAGATCAACAAACAGAGGCGTGACAGATTTTTTGCCAGGCAACGCTGACAGGAGGACTTTAAACACACACACACACAGACACACACACACAGCTGACCTTTGATCAAACATAGTTTTTAGGCGAGGCCTAATCTCAGAGTTTCCAGTTAGAGCAGGACTGATAAAAAGAGCTGAGTAAGCTCTCTCTCTCTCTCTCTCTCTTTCTCTCTCTCTCTCTGTGTGTGTGTGTGTGTGTGTGTGTGTGTGAGGGAGAGAGAGCTAGTCATCAGACATGTGATATATTTTGCTGCTGAGTGTGTTATTTCCTCACACAGTTACTCATCCAGTATTGTTAGGGTAGTCAGACTGTTTCACTTTAAAAACCAAGACAAATTCAACAGAAAGACACTTTTAACATATTTTAGTGTAATTAGTGCGTTAATTACACACAGAGAGTCACAGATTTAAAAAGTGCAGCTGATTAACTTTGTGTTTGTGCAAAACATGTAAATGAGAATGCTTTTGTTGACCAAACTGCACTAAATGTTCAGAATGCAGACGTTTCAGTAGCTCTGATTTTCCTGATAAACACCAATCAGCCGTAAACTACCGAACGCTTTCACGTGACCGGAGCTCCAGACTAGCTTCTTTTAAAGAACCGTCCCAGAACCGCCGCGAAACCTGGTGTCGGACGTCCTGAACTGCAGAATCGACCGTCCCAGATATCTCATTCACACATATACATTTCTTTTGTTTGCAGTACCGTTAGATTTATTTCTCAGTTTAATTTCTTGTACTGTTTTAACATCTGCAGTCGGCTGCTGACGGTTTATGGAACGTTGGTAAGAAGATCACAGACGCAATAAGTACACCGTACTACCTGAGCGTTTATTTCCTGAACATCGCAATTATTATAGAGAAAGAAGAAAACAATCCAGGCTGCAGATTACTTTAATATGCTACAGTAAAACATCTCACACACACACACACACACACACACTCTCAGCTGATACTTTTTTTGACTCCTTTTTATGAAACGATCATTTTATGGTGTCTTGAATACACTACTTTCATATTTCAGCTTGCTGTAACATATGAGTGAATGAATCATCCAGTGTCCCAAAACAGATTTTACATCGTCCTGTACCCCGTTTTTACCGCCGTCTATTTTTATGACGTTAATCTAATCTATTCTAATCTGCGAGTCGTGCATCGCAGCTTATTAACATTTAGCCACACACACAAAAGTCATTAAAAGCTCACAGAAAGAACGAAACAAAACAATGAAAGAGCGCTGAAGTGCGGCGTCTTCCAATAATGCAGCTCAGCCACTGCACCTGCCACAGACACACACTAACTCCTGCTCCTTTTACAAGGCGCCATTACTTTTGTCTTTTGAGTTATTTGTGTTAATTTATGGATTTGTTTTTGAATTGCTTTCTTTCAGCTCATTAATAAGAAGTGACTGAGTTTCACAAAAATGATTTAAGAAGTGATTTAAACTTGACAGCGTTTATAAAATCGCAGGAACTCGTCGACAGTTTATACCATCTGAATTATACGATCAGTCGAGGTGCAGATAATCGAGGCTCCTCGAGCAAATTTACAGGAACTCTCGTAGGGTAGGAACGTAGGATCGGTTGTTAGTGTGTGTGTGATATCAGGAATTTGTCGTTGACTGAGTGTGATCGTTGTCAGAGAATCTCCAGCGCCTTCGCTACGATATACAGGCGTGAGGGAGTGATCGGTCTGTGGCGGGGCGTGAACGGCGCCGTGCCGCGGGTCATGGTGGGCTCGGCGGCTCAGCTCGCCACCTTCAGCTCGTCCAAAGAGTGGCTCACACACACACAGGTGAGAACACACACACACCTACAGGTACAGGTAACATTTCACAGCAGGAATCTGTGTTAAAGTTTCCCCTCCCCAAATCTCTCCCACAGTGGTTCAGTCCGGACAGCTGGCTCATCGCTCTGATGGCGGCCATGGTTAGCGGCGTTGCCGTGGCGATCACCATGACGCCGTTCGACGTCATCAGCACGAGGCTTTACAACCAGCCTGTGGACGAGTTGAAGAAGGTGTGTGATGAATAAAAGCAGATTTCATGCGTGCACTTTGATTTTTTGTCCAGTTGTGGGACTGAGTGTGACTCTGTTCTGCTCTCGGCTCCTCCTCAGGGTCGGTTCTACACCGGGTTCCTGGACTGCCTGCTGAAAGTGAGTCGTACGGAGGGGGTTCTGGGTCTGTATAAGGGGATGGGTCCCGTGTTCATGCGCCTGGCGCCTCACACCATGCTCAGCATGCTGCTGTGGGACGTCCTGAGGCACAAAGCTCTGCAGCACTACGCGCTCTGAGGAGATCCTCATCACACCGCTGAGGGTTCTGCTCGGTCCTGCAGCCTCGCTTCGTTCAGGTCAAATCTCACGCGCGGCGTGAACGTCTGAGGAGTTCTTCCTTTTGCTGTCCTAGAACTCTCTGGAATCAAAAGCTTCTAGAGTTCTCCTCATGGATGTTTAATGTGAAGGCATGAAACATAAAAATATTCTCGCCGTTCAATTGGCAAAGGTTGTGAGAGCAGCGGTTGCTAGGCGACTGGGAAAGATGGACCCTGTGGACAAGCTGATCTCATGACCGACGCTAAGAATTTAGCGAGCTGGTACATACACACAGTGACGGTAGAAAACGTCACAGACATCAACAGTTCCCTCAGATGTGTTGGTAAATTTACTAACAAAAGTGTGTGTGTGTGTGTGTGTGTGTGTGTGTGTGAAATTACACTTAGCATCCACTGCTAAACCAACCGTAATGGTGAGAAATGCTAACATCGGGTCTCATTTATGACACTGGATACGAAGGAATATATTCCTAAATCTTTCTCAGGAGCTTTTACACAAGAAATATGGTGATGAAAATCCAGTTAATCGTGAAAATCAAATCGTTTCCTGCGTTTCTCTCCTGAGATCCTGTAAATTTGCGTGTTGTCGATGAGTTCCTGTGATTTTATAAACGCATTACGCTGTCAAGCTTCATTTTAATGAGCTGAAAGAAAGCGATTCCAAAACAAATCCATAAATTAACACAAGTAACCCAAAGGGCAAAAGTAATGGCGCCTTGTAAAAGGAGCAGGAGTTAGTGTGTGTCTGTGGTAGCTGCAGTGGCTGAGCTGCATTATTGGAAGATTTCGGTTCAGGTGTCGTTTTTCACTCTGTGAGCTGTCATGAGTTATGAGTTTTGTGGGCGTGGTTAAATGCAAATGAGCTGTGTCATGAACGTGCTTGGTAATTTACAGCTGATTTATGTTTAGCAAGAAAATCAGAGAGAAACTTTTGTAAATCTTTTGGGGAAATTTTAGTTCAGTTTGTAGAAAACGTTCACACGCATTTACACACAGCTCCTGAACTCGAAGACGTCAGAACGACTCATCAGCGACGACCTGAGAACGCGGAGAACACAGCGATATGAACTCAGGAGATTTCAGAAATTCCAGCTGGGGTTAATGGTTTAGTCTTGAAAACTACAGGTGTGTGTGTGTGTGTGTGTGTGTGTGTGTGTGTGAACACATTTACTCGTGTGAAATGATATAAAAGTCACGAAGGACTGAACACACTGTAGTTTTCTGCGTGACGCTGCTTCAGTTCTGGCGCTGTGCGTCATGCGTTAAAGACTTACGTGATTTTTTTTCTTTTTTCTTTTTTTTTTATTAACAAACTGTTTAATTAACAAACAGAAGACTGATAAAACCTGGAAAAAAAAACACTTGAAACCCAGTCGAATGCTGTAAGATTCATGAAGAAATATTTAAAATGCTGAGCAGAAGCGTTTCTGAGTGAATGTGTGACAGTGGAACTAATTCCTTGTATTTTTTTAAAAGAATTGAATCTGATATAAAACGGTTAATTTTAAGACGTGGTGTTGTCTGGCTTTTATTTGTGCAGCTGTTACTCACAATCGTTAAAGTCGTCCTGAAATAAACAAATAAACAAACTGAATATATATTATTCTAAACTAATATAATCTTCTTTATTATAGTTTAAAAAATGTTAATTTTAATTTTTGCACACATTTTTGTTTCTATTTTTTTTCTCCATTCACAAGCTTACAATGAATAATCATATTTCACATCCATTTTAGACTTTATATCATAATATGATATTAATTATACTATTGGGACGATATTTCTGTTTGGTATTATGATTTTTATTTTTCAAATTCCATGTCAACAATCAAACTTTTTTTAAATTCAGCTCTCAGCATTTTCATATTTCATTTCATTTTAGTTTATTACTGATCTATGACATATTCTGCAAATCAAAAAAATTACTTGTAGCTTTTTTGATGTTAGGTTTATGATTTAATATTATTATTATTATTATTATTATTATTATTATTATTATTATTATTATTATTATTAATTCTTCTAACGAGAATTTATTAAGCTCACACATTAAAGTGTTTTTTATATATATATATATATATTTTTTTTTTTTCCTTGACTTGTGTCAAGAAATAAATAATAAATAATATATATTCATAAATATGTATATATTAAATCTAAATATAAATCTTATATTAATAAATAATAGTGTAATAATATAACAGTATGAGAAAAGAGGTAGATATATGTATCTTGTTTATTTAAATTTTAGTAACATTAAAGTCATATTTTTATAAACTTATTTTTAAACTATTTTTAGATGATTGCTAATTTTATAGATTCGGATTAAGTAGATTTATGGAGCGTTAATATTTTTAGTCGTTTCTCGAACATTAAACAGATTAAACTGTCTAAAGGTTTATATATGCAGAGGCTTTCTCTGTTTGCATGGAAGTTACACACACACACACACACACACTCACACACACTCACTCACACACACTCACACTCACTCACACACACTCGCACTCACTCACACACTCTCACTCACACACACACACACACTCACACTCACTCACGCACACTCACTCACACACTCACACACACTCACTCACACACACACACTCACTCACACACTCACTCACTCACACACACTCACACACACTCACACACACTCACTCACACACACACACACACACACACACTCACTCGCACACACACTCACTCACACACACTCACACACTCACTCACACACACACACACTCTCACACACACTCACACACACTCACACACACACTCACACACACTCACTCACACACACACTCGCACACACACTCACTCACACACACACACACACACTCACACACACACACACTCTCACACACACTCATACACACTCACACACTCACACACACACTCACTCACACACACTCTCACACACACTCATACACACACTCACTCACACACACTCTCACACACACTCACACACACACTCACTCACACACACTCTCACACACACACACACACACACTCACTCACACACACTCAGTTATCAGAGTCTGTGTAATCACACACTCTGTCTCAATCCCATCATAGGCTCCTGTTTAGGTTCCTGCTGACCCCTGCGTGACCTTTGAACCCCGTCTGTAGGAGAAACGCACAGATCAAGGCTGTGGACTTTATATAAAGAGCAGCTTGTATTGAATTTTTGAGGGATTTGAAATTTGGGTTCGTTTGTACGATGTTGGCCTACGTCATCGGGTTTCCTGCGGAGGGGCGGAGCCTCGTGGACGGCGTTCTGGAAGGTAAAGACAAACACAGACATGAACATCACGTCAGCTTTCTGTCTTACGCACCGGCGTGACACACTGTTTATCCCAGAAGTGTGTTATTATTGCGTTAAATCTTCAGCAGCAGCTTCCTGCGTAGCTTTAGAGTCCACGACGTTGTCACCGGTTTCCATGGCGATGGCGTATTTGGCGCTCTAGCTAAAGGCTAGTAATAGCAGGTAAAAATAATATCATATAATGTCAGATAAATCACATGAGAATAAAATGTCAGTAAAACTTAACACATATGAAATCAAAATGTCCTTGTTAATACCAAATTAAAAATCTTTCAAATAAAAATGTAATTTTATAAAAAGCTAATAGTTTATAGGACATTTATAACTATAGGTTTATAAATATATAGTAAAAGAACACTACATTTTAATTAGCTGTTACTCATTAAATGGTAAATTATATAAATACATTATTACTTCTTTTTTTGTGCACTGATAGTTAGCGAGTGCTGGATGTTGAAGTGTTTACTGCCGTACGAAGACAAAATCTTTCAATTAAACGCTTATAAACGCTTATAAACACTTATAAACACTTATAAACCAGAAGATTTGAATCCATTTGAACAGAGACTATGAGCTATAAGCAGTGTGAAAGCTTCTGTCCTTTATTGTTTTTGTTTATTAAAAATGCTGAGTGTTTTCCTGACGTCGGTTGTTGCGTTCGTGTGTGTGATTCTCTGACGATAAGCGTTTGTTTCTCAGGTCTGGTGGCAGCCTGCGGGATTTCGGTGCTGTGTGACTGGATGAGAATCGACGCCTGTTTACGAACAAACGGGTGAAAAAGAATAAAAGCTGTTGTGTTTACCTGGAGCTGATTTCAGGACGTCAAAACCATCACCTGAGGAATTCAGTGTTTGTTGTTACTTGATTTGCTTTGAAAAAAATACTGTGATATTTTAGCCTGCTGTTTTTACCTTCTTTATGTCTGTTTATATACAGTTCTGTGCAAAAGTCTTAGGCACGTGCAAAGAAACGCTGTAGAGTAAAGATGCTTTCAAAAATTAAATGTTTCTACATTTTAAAATCCTATAAACAGCAGTAAACAGTAATAAATGACACAGAGTCGGTATTTAATGTGACGATCCTTCGCTTTAAATAAATAAACAGTGTCTCAGGTGCAGTGTGTGCAGTTTT
>CM075022.1:619805-632732 GCA_037576675.1 Pangasius sanitwongsei
TTCTGTGCTGGAAAACTAATGTTTGGAATCTAAAATGTTTTTGTACCGAATCAATAATGTAGAAGTCAGAAAATAAACATCTATAACAAAGTTTGTACTAAAATAAATAGGACTATATATGTATATATATGTATGCAAATGCTTTATTAGTCATAAAATGGCGCCCTAACAAGCAAGGCAGCTGGATAGAGATACATTTTCTGTAGATTCTGTGTTTCAACCTGCAGATTATTGATATTTCAGTGATCATGTTATGTGCTGTACATCGTTAAACTCGAAACTGTTCCGTAACCGAATGCGTCTCGCGCACAGGAAGTCCCCGCGTGTCCCCGGCGTCAGTGAGGACGTGTCTGTCCCGCGACCTCGTGGCCTGACGCGTCTGTTCTCGGCGCTTCACTTCTGTCTGCTGACGCTCCTGATCTCAGCGCTGAGACTCCGAGTCGCCGCCCTGCTGGTGTTAGAGTTCACACTGAGAGCTCTCATTCCTCTAATCACTGCTGCTGGACAGGTGAGGAGACACACACACACACACACACACATTCTGATTGGTCAGAAGGTGTTGATTAGTTTTCTATAACAGCAGCTCTGACAGTAGCGCAGGTTTATATTAATGCACTCGCTCTAATACGTAATCGTTTCCATAGCAACAGCTCATTCAGAGGGACGTGTACAGCGAACGCTCAACGTAAATGGATTAAAAAATTTGTTTTCTGTAAGGAGATGTTTATTTAACATTGATGGAAGGAGTCTCCAGTGTCAGTGCTTCGTAACAGTCAGAGGTAAAGCTGTAACTTGAAGTTTTCTTCAGGACAGAGGAGTTTACGTGGTTTCTTTTTTTTTTTGTCTTATTAACTTGAAGAGAAAGAAAAAAGCGTAGCTTCGGAGGGAACGACTGTTTATAGCTGCTATAACGTAAGCGACAATGACGTTGTTCTTTAATAAATAAAAGATTGTAATTGTTGGTAAATTGCTGTGGTGTAAAAGGAATAAAACACCTGGGGACGTGCTGTTAGAGGAAAATAATCAACTCTTCTCTCTTCTCGCTCTTCCTCTCTCATTGTGTTTTATTCTTTTTCTCTCTTTCCCTCCATTTTCTCTCCTTCTCTTCCCTCTTTCTCTTCCTCAGTTGATCCCTCCTTTTCTCCCTGCAACACTTCTCTCTCTCTCTTTTTCTCTGACCTCCCTGCACGCCGTCAACCAGCACTACATCACGGAGACAGAAGGGGCGGGGCTATGGATGCCCCTCGTCCTCTGCTACACCCTGCTGCTCCTCTACATCCAGCGTGAGAGACACACACACACTCGCACACACACTCGCGGCCTTTTGGGCGCTGAGTCTCCATTCCACTCTGCGGCGTTGCGCCTGGCGGCCATGTTGGTTCTCCTTCTCAGCGCCGGATTCTGGGTCGATGTCCTGCACCTAGGGCTGGTCCTGCTGGGGGAACTGCTGTGTCTCTCACACACACACCACCTGTGGCACACACACACACTCTAACACACACACACACTCTAACACACCCAAACACTAAGACACACACACCTACACACCTACACACACACACTAACACAGACACACAACTTGGTAAATACCACAAAACAATATCCTCATATCACACTAAAGACATGAAATACAGCAACTCCACATGTGCTACACACACACACACACACACACACACACTAACACACCTACACACACACACACACTAACACACACACTTGTTAGCGTTTACCTTTTTCAGAAATAAGCCACAAAAATTTTTATACATTCATTCATTAACAAATAGATATCTTACTTAGTAATGAAACATAATACCAATAATTAGCACATCACTAAAGACATAAAATCCACTCAGAGCCCTTATTATTATTATTATTATTATTATTATTATTATTATTATGAGATGCTAATATCTTGGTAATACCTAATTAGCTAGCTAGTTCTCTGTATTAGCGACTGTTCTTTGTGCAACACCCATTAAACACTGAACATTAAACACTGAACATTAAACACTGAATGAACACTGGACTCTGAACACTAAACACTGAACACTAAATGTTAAATACTGAACACTGAAAACAAAACACTGAACTCAACGCTAAATATTGAACACTGAATGCTGAACATTAAACACTGAACATTAAACACTGAACATTAAACACTGAATACTGGAAATTAAACACTGAACATTAAATACTGAACACTGAATGCTGAACATTAAACACTGAATGCTGAACATTAAACACTGAATACTGAACATTAAATACTGAACACTGAATGCTGAACATTAAACACTGAACATTAAACACTGAACATTAAACACTGAATACTGGAAATTAAACACTGAACATTAAATACTGAACACTGAATGCTGAACACTAAAACCTGAACTGAATAACAGAAGTTAGTTACAGAGCTGTTAATGAGTTGAAACACTGACCAGCAGAGGGAGCCAGTGAGTCGTGTAAAGAATCATTTTGGTGAATCGACTCTTTTTCATTTAGCTTTAATTCAATTTAACCACCCCGTCGTTGATTAATGTCCTGTGAGTGTATAACCCTGAGTGTTTTATTCCTCACATATTGCAGATTTAACCCTGATACTGAAACTGTCTGACTGTGGAAGCTACTTATGTAAACCTCTATGTAAATATATGACATAAATGCAACTGTAAACACGTAATAAACGTTATTTTTAAACTACTGTTTGTCTTCTACACAAATTTTAAAGAACACTGCATCAGTGTGTGAGCGAGCTGTTGTTGACGGTCAGGGCAGCACAGGTCAAACACGTCGAACGTGAAAATCACACTATTCAAATGTAATTAAAAAGGCATGTTGTGTTTCAGCTGTACTTCCTCACGTTCGCTTTTAAACATATTGACAAAATGGCTGCGAGTAAACGAGACTCACGTTTCTTCAGTTTCAGTGCACTTTACACACACCAGCACGAAGACAACAACTACAGAGCTGACCATAGAACGATGGAACAATGGTGCACGTTATAGAGGAGGAAGTGTGTGTGTGTGTGTGTGTGTGTGTGTGTGTGTGTGAGAGAGAGAGACCATGGAGGAACCTCAGAGTTCCCCAAACCGATTCGGAGAGGACGTGTGAGAGTTTAGAGATGCCCGTGTGCCCTGCAGAATCAGAAAACACATCAACACCTCTGTCTGAGACACTGAGCACTGAAACAGCACACACTCCTCAGGCGCACTGCGCTCATCTGGAGGCCACACACTTCCGTTACCTGTTAGCTGCATTAGCCTCGGACGATCGACTGCGTTTAGGGTGAAGCTGTTACGAGACGTAAAGATGTGCAAAGTGCTTTTGCTGTCATTGTGAGTTAGTGTGTGTGTGTGTGTGTGTGTGTATATGTATGTGTGTAATGTGTCTGTAAGTGTGTGTATGTATGTATGTAATGTGTGTATGTGTATAATGTGTGTGTATGTAATGTGTGTGTAATGTGTGTGTGTAATAAGATGTGCAAAGTGCTTTTGCTGTCATTGTGAGTCAGTGTGTGTGTGTAATGTGTGTGTATGTTTGTGTGTGTGTAATATGTGTGTGTAATGTGTGTATGTGTGTATTATGTGTGTATAATGTGTGTGTGTAATGTGTGTGTGTGTGTGTGTGTGTGTTCACAAAAATCACACCAGGACTTTATGTTAAACCACAGACCAACACAAAGACACCAACATGAACATAAACTTCTTTTTAATAGTCAAATACCAGTACATATTTACACAGGGAGTGTGTGTGTGTGTGTGTGTGTGTGTGTGTGTGAGGTAGTGTGTGTGTGTGTGTGTGTGTGTGTGTGTGTGTGGCTGGATGGTTAAACAATGACTCATGGATCTGCTGTATGAAGTCGTTTCTCACAAACTGTGGTTACAGATCAACACACACACACATACACACACACATATACACACACATATACAAACCTCATCATTTTAACTTTTGTTTAATAAAGCTTCAAAAAACTGCTGATGCTTTCTCTTTAGGAAAAGAAACACACCCACACACACACACACACACACACACACTTTTCTCTTTTGAGGGTTTCTTGGCAGCTGTGATGCTCATAAAGGGGAGGGGCTTGGATGGGGGGATGGTGATGTCATCATGGGCATGCTCCCTCTCGCATGTGTGACATCACTGACTGCATTCCATTCCACACACACACACACACACACACACACACACGAACAACATGTATTCCCCCTCCCCCTCTTTTAACTTCAGTCCTTGGTTTTCTCTCTCTGTCTCTCTCTCTCTCTCTCTCTCTGTCTCTCTCTCTCTCTCTCTCCAGCCCCCCCAAGTTTCCTCTGTGCATGTGTGTGTGTGTGTGTGTGTGTGTGTGCGTGTGTGTGTGCGTGTGTGCGCGCACACACTGATCTCTCCGTTTTTGGACTTTTTCTGGCGACTTTATCTTCTCCGTCTGGGAGCAGTTTGGGTCTGGAGGGGTGGCGCAGAACCCCAACACACACACACACACACACACACACACACACACCTACACACAGTCCTCCACAGATGTGTGTTTGGGTTTCATTACAATTTTGGTCCTTGAATTTCTCCAGTTCTTTGTCTTTCTCTCACAAGAAACATGATCATTAACAGTCAAACAGAACACATGAGAGAGAGAGAGAGAAATAGAGAGAAAGACAGGGAGTGAGAGAGAGAGAGTGAGAGAGAGAGAGAGAGAAAGACAGGGAGTGAGAGAGAGAGAGAGAGAGAGAGAGAGGGCAGGTACAGTCACATCCTGCTGCATTCTGAAAGATAAAGAGGGAGGAAAAAGGGTTGGGGGGGCTCTGTGTGTGTGTGTGTGTGTGTGTGTGTGTGTGTGTGTGTGTGTGTGAGTGTGTGAGTGTGTGCTTATACATGTGCATGCATGACTAAGATTGAGTCTACATTTCTGTGTGTGTGTGTGTGAGTGTGAGTGTGTGTGTGTGAGTGTGTGTGTGTGTGTGAGTGTGAGTGTGTGTGTGTGAGTGTGTGCTTATACATGTGCATGCATGACTAAGATTGAGTCTACATTTCTGTGTGTGTGTGTGTGTGTTTGGTTGTGCAATAGTTCTGGAGGTAGTTTGTGTTCTTGTGTGTGCGTGTGTCTGTGTCTGTGTGTGTCTCTGTGTGTGTGTGTGTGTGCGTGTGTGTCTCTGTGTGTCTCTGTGTGTGTGTGTGTGTGTGTGTGTGTGTGTGTGCGTGTGTGTCTGTGTCTGTGTGTGTGTGTCACGTGGGCGTGTCCTGCATTTTACAAGCCTAGGTCAGTGATTAACTGTTCACCTTTTACGGCTGTCATTCAGCAGGAGAAAAGGAGGGAGAGAGAGAAGTGGGGGAAGAAGAGGAGGAGGAGGAGGAGGAGGAGAGAAGAACGAAGGGAGGGAATGAGGGAGGAAAAGGAGTGGCCTCTGTGTGTGTCGATAGCTGTCTTTCTCTCTCAGTGACGACATGGGAGCGACAACAGGAGAGTAGAGCACCGAGAAAAGACAAAAAGAGAGTGAGAGAGAGAGAGACGGAGAGAGAGAGAGAGACGGAGAGAAAGTGCGACTTGTCCTTCAGGTATGTGCTGTATAAACTGATCTCAGTATTAAGTGCACACTTAGAAGTGCACACTTCTGTGCAGTCAGGAGGAAAAAGACAGGATGTTGTGCTGCCTATAATGTGACACCCCATTTGTGAGTGTGTGTGTGTGTGTGTGTGTGTGTGTGTGAGTGTGTGTTATTAAGTCTGAGCAATATGGCAAAAATGTCATATATCACATCACGATACTTAAAGACATTTTCACGATATACAATGTGGACCATGATATTTAGTTTTGCTCACTAGCTAGGCTGCCTTTTATTTTATTATGCAGAATTAGCACTAGATAAAGTCTATCACATTCAGAATGCTTCTCAGTTTATCGGCTTATCAGTTCCTATGTGGGCGGAGCTAGAAACAGTTAAAATCACTGATTGGTCAAACACGATTGTCGCAGAATCATCAAGGAAAAAAAACTCCTTGGCTGCGTCCCAAATCGTGCTTTCGGTACTCAAAATAATACGTGACGAATCGTTACATACGATTTAGATTGATGGTGTGCGGTTTGGGGGTGTGGCCTTGCGAGCTAGAACCGTGCTTCTGTTAGAGAATCTGTAGTCATGTGCCCTCTGGGTGGGAGGGGCATACGCTCTCTCCCCTGTCCATCACAGCGACGCTAGCCAATCACGGGCTGTATGCGGAAGAGGGCGGATAGCGCTTTGTCTGGCTTCACGTGTCTCAGAGGAAGCACGTGATAGCTGAGGACTAGCTAACGGAACTGGACCTCACGTCTAAAGTTAGCTAGTTTACATGATTAAAAGCGTTTTAAACAGCTAGCTAGCCTGTGTATGAGTGAACAGTGGTGGAGCTGCGTTGCTAATAAAGCTGATAAACTAGCGAGCGATAGTGAAACAACAAAGATCACCTGGTGTTTGAGGAACACTGAAGCACCTGAACACGACACCCGCCGCAGGAACGGGAAGCTACGGCAACACGACCGCTTTCTTTAACAGTTACAAAAAAATATTCGGGACATCTGCCTGGTCTCCATGAGGAAAACTTTTATATATATATATATATATATATACACAAAAAATTTAGGTTTTATTTAAAATAAATAAAAATAAAAAAGAGCTGAAAGGCTGCTGAGGTCACAGTCAGAGGTAGATTTCAGCGTATCACAGCGTTAATCAGCTGCATTAATAATATAATATAATGTCAGTGGAAGGTCCTCGTAAGTATACTCAAACAAACGTGTGTGTGTGTGTGTGTGTGTGAGCACTGAGAAGTTTCCACAGACACCGAACCATTAAATTGTTTAATGGTTTAATTAAGTTGTTGTTGTTGTTGTTGTTGTTGTTGTTTTCAGCTTTATCTACGAACACGTTCATTCTGTGAGAGACAGATGTGGTTTTCTGGAGAAGGAGATAAATGAAATGCATTCTTCAGCTGAGTTTAATCATGTTTCCTGCGTCTCTGAGCTCCACCACACACACACACACACACACACCCCATCACACAGCTGGAATACGTGATGAACTGATTGGACGGGTTAAGTGGCAGGATGTGACACGCTGAACGTCTCATCATGACGCATGGAGTGCACACACTGCTTTAACATGAGTGATGAATTCTTATTCGTAAATATGTTGTTATTGTGTGTGTGTGTGTGTTCAGTTTGGACTTCACACCCTGTAATCGACGTGGCTGTGATGTGTGTGTGTGTGTGTGTGTTTGCAGAAAGGTGAGGCAGCAGGTAAAACAAAAACTAAACAACTTTATCACATGATCTCTACCTGTGTATCAGCGTAACACATCACTGTTCACACACAGCGAATCAGACGAGGCGTTAAATATCCGCTACGAATAACACTGTCGTGTTTGTCGTTCAGCGTAAACGTTTATTAATCCTCAGGAATTTATACCTTTAAACCTTTTTTGCGAGGACACGTAACTCCTGATTTCATGCCTTAAAAAAGACATCGGCTTAAAAGATGATATTAAATAATAGAATCATCCATTTTCTGAATAAAAAAAAAACAAGAGGAGGATGTGATGTAACTTCCTGTTGAAATATTTCACTATTAATACAAAGGTGAGTGAAATGAAGACTTTAATGTTGTTTATTTTGCATTAGAGGTGCACGAATGTGTATCATTTTCCCACATGATCTCCATTTTCAGTTCACTTCTAATTCATGGCACTTTTAAGGTTTTACGCTTGTAAAATAAACTATAAATATAAATATAAATTATAAATATACAGTAAATACCAAAGATAAAAACTAAATATTGTCTACGTGCACCATAGAAGCGCCTAAGAAGCAGCTTGATTTAAGGACAGATTTAATTTCGTATATCACCAAACTTTAATTTTATTATATTTCCACAGAAATTTACAAATTTACTCCAACATCCTTAACGAGCTTTTTACTGGATGCTGTATTAGGATGAATTAATCGGTAATTTTTTTCAATATTTTTTCCAGAAATATTGAAAATTCTAAGTGTATCCTTGAAACATTTGTGTTTTATATATTGAGATGTAAATTTGATGCAATTTAATGTTATAAACTATTTACGTGGCACTGAATATGTACGTTTTACACCAAAATATTAATAAAAGGTATAAAAATGTAGCTGGATTTGCCTTGTCTTTATGGCTCAGTAAAAATCGCAGACAGAAGCTGGTGATACACACACACACACACACACACACACACACACACAGGTCTACAACAGCAGTGAAATAAGAGAAATGTATGAAATGTTCCAGGTTTAGCATTCCTGCTCTGAAGCTGTAGCTTTCCTGCAGGCGGATGTGAGTGATGGAGCAGCGAGATTCCCTAATATAGCTTCTCTGTGTTCAAGTTAGCCAGCGCTAATCAGCACACCGCACGGCTGAGCTCACGAGAAAAACATTCGGCTCTTAGATCAACGTCTAATACGATCTCGCTGACGGACGAGTCTTTATTTATCGCAGCCCTCTCAAACATTCAGCCTTTTTCTGTGGTTCTCATCCAAACAGCCGCCGACGATGTTAGCATGAGATTCATGTCCCAAGCTCTTTTATCACGTCTCCTTTCATAAAAACTAATTCTATAATATTTTAGAAAATATCATTTCTCGAACACGACTTTTTCCTAATACAGGTCTAAATTTTTTTCCCCATATTTACGTGAAGATCGTTTTATTTCCTACGTGTGATGTTAAAAACCCTCCCACTTACGTACACTGCTAATTTTAGATAGCTAGCTAAGATTAGCTTAGCTAGCTAACGTTAGCTGTTCATCAAGTGGTTCCTTCCGATCTCACGCTGCACCATGAACAAGGATGATGACAGAAATGAATTTTTGCTCCACGTTGACTTAAGAAATGACACAAAAGTCCAGTGTGTCGTCTGTTAACACGTGCTGCTGCTAACACACGTGAACATGCTAGCTGTTGTGTATTTTTGATGTGACTTCTCATTCAAGAGCTCTCTTCGTTAGCGTGTTTGAGGAGGCTAATGTCGCTCTGTCTGACAGGAAAGAAAGAAAGAAACACACTCAGTCATTTCTGATTAAATGCACCATTTCTGATGATAAGATGAAACTTCGCTAGCTTCCGAACTCTAAATAAAAGAACAGAGTGTTTTTATGACGGACAGCAGCAGCAGCACTGGTGACGAATTTCAGTTACAGATGAGGATTTCTACAGTCATAAGCATCGACTGTGTACAATATCCTGTGTGTGTGTGTGTGTGTGTGTTGCTCTTTTCAGCACCATGACGTCCGCCGCCCCACCCAAGAGGATGGTGTCCTCAGTCTTCATCACTCTGGCGTCTCCGTACAGAGCCACGGTCACGCCCACGCCGCAGATCACGCAGCACTCCGCCGTCCCCGTCAGTCCCACCGACGCACGCAGGAAGTCCTCCACCTCCTCCGGCTCGGCCCTGGAGTCAGGACACGCCGTCTCTCCCTCTGAGGCCCGGCCCAGTCCTCTGGAGATCCGGAAAACACACAACAACAAACCCGATGCTACACACACTCCATACAGAGCGGGAAAGAGAGAGGAGAAACGCGCTGAGGGTACAAACACACCACACACACACACACACACACTGAAGATATTTACATATGGATTAGTTTAAGATGGATAAATGAAGAGCTAGAGATGGATGGATGGATGGATGGATGGATGGATAGATGGATGGATGGATGGCAGGAAGGAGGGATAGGAGCCCAAGGAGACAGTGGTGAAAGAAAGACAGAGAGATAGAAAGACAGACTCACAGATAAACAAATATATGGCTTGACAGACAGACTGATGGATGGACAGAACAAACCAACAGTCAAACTGACAACTGGTCAACATGTGTGTGTGTATGTGTGTGTGTGTGTGTGTGTGTGTGTGTGTGTGTGTGTGTATGTGTGTGTGTTGCAGAGTTTTTCCCTCCACCTCCCCTTGCGTCTCTGGACTCTGGGGTATCTGAATCCCTACCCCTTCCTCCACCCCCACCACCACCCACCTGCCCTCTGTCTGACCCCAAACACGAACCACCGGCCTCCACACAGGAGGTGAGACACACACACACACATACACACATATACATACACACACACACACACACACACACACACACACAAACACACATCAGACTGGTAATAATACATTACTCTTGATCTTTGACCTTTGATCTTTGCACAACTTGTGCATTACGGTGTGTTCTGATTGGCTGAGATCAGTATGATGTGTTCTGATTGGCCGAGAGCAGTACGGTGTGTTCTGATTTGTCAAGATCAGCATGGTGTGTTCTGATTGGCCGAGAGCAGTCCGGTGTGTTCTGATTGGCAAAGAGTAGTACGGTGTATTCTGATTGGCTGAGTTACTAATCAATCATTAATAAGTTACTTATCAGCTAATAATATTTGATGCTTCTCTATTTCTTATTACTAGTCTGGTACAATATGTTCTGATTGGCCGAGACCAGTACAGCGTGTTCTGATTGGCTGTTACTAATCAGTTGTTTATCAGTTACTAATGAGTTATTAATCATTTACTAATCATTCGTTAATTAGTAACTAATCAGCTAAAAATATATGATGCTTCTCTATTTCTTATTACGAGTCTAGTACAGTATGTTCTGATTGGCCGAGAGCAGTACAGCGTGATCTGATTGGCTGAGAGCAGTACTGTGTGGTCTGATTGGCTGAGAGCAGTACGGTGTGGTCTGATTGGCTGAGAGCAGTATGATGACACTGATATCTGATATATCGTTATTCTGTCCAGCGGTTTCGTAGGACAGCTCTCCCCTTTACCCGAGACTTTAAAACGTCACACTGACACGTTTACTGCGACGTCTTTATTCTCTACGCAGGTGAGAGTCAGAGTCATTCTCACTTTCCCAGACTGTTACACACTGTTTTCTTTCCTGTGCAGGTGTGTGTGGAGAGAGCGCCTCCTGCTGATCAGAGTCAGAACGCCCTGACTGCAGGAGTACGGACTGAAGAGGGGATAACACCGGGTATATCTCACACACACACACACACACACACACACACAAGTATTGCTGTACTTCAGAGTTAAAGAGACAGATAATGATAAATATAAAATGCATCTTTAATAAATAAAAGACTAACAGAAATGTACTTTTGTGAAGCCATGTTAAGTTTAAGACATTTGGATATTTATCTATAATAAGCCAATAGTAACACCTCACAAAGAGAGTAATACAAGAATGTGTGTGTTTCTCATGTACAGTGATTTAATGTGTGTGTGTGTGTGTGTGTAGATGTGTGTGGGTTCTGTCGTAAGCCCGTGGCCCTGAGCGAGCCAGCGATCGAGGCCTTGAACAGGACGTACCACAGCAGCTGCTTCCAGTGCCGACAGTGTCACGCTGCTCTCGCCGGGAAGATCTACTACAACAAGGCCGGGATCCCTCTGTGTGAGGACTGCTACCAGGTGAGAGCCCTCACACACACACACACACACACACACACACGCACACACACACACAGCCCTGAACCATCACAAAATCAATACCTCATTATCCTGAACGTCACTGACAACCGGATCGATTTCATTAATCTGCTTGAATAGGTCTTTCTTCTCTGCCTCAGTGAAATGAATGGGAGATTAACCGGCCTAGAGAGGGGGCGGAGTCAGGGTTTTGTTACTACGGCAACAAGCTTTGGAAAATCCTCCTCCTAAAAATACGTCTCCTCGGGTTGTTTAACTTCCTGTTGTGGTCGCTGTCGTCCCTCAGGCCAGTCTGGAGCCGTGCTGGGCGTGCGGTGACGTCATCAAAGATCACGTGATCCGAGCGCTGGAACGAGCCTATCACCCGCCCTGCTTCGTGTGCACGACCTGCAGGCAGCCAATCGGAGAGCAGCGTTTTGCACAGGGGGAGGTGGGGGAGGTGTACTGCCTGCAAGACTACTACAGGTACATCGCTACAGCTACACAACAGCACTGTGTTTTACACACACACACATACATGCCTGTTACACACCTCAACACACACACATGCCTGTTACACACCTCAACACACACACACACACACACACGCCTGTTACACACCTCAACACACACACACGCCTGTTACACACCTCAACACACACACACACACACGCCTGTTACACACCTCAACACACACACATGCCTGTTACACACCTCAACACACACACACGACTGTTACACACCTCAACACACACACACGCCTGTTACACACCTCAACACACACACACACACACACACACACATATCTGTTCCACACCTCAACACACACACACCTGTTACACACCTCAACACACACACACACACACACATCTGTTACACACCTCAACACACACACACACACCTGTTACACACCTCAACACACACACACACACGTTACACACATCTACATTTCACACACTGTGTGCAAGGGGCAACTTGACAATAAATTCCAGAGCGAACGTTCCTGAATGTCCTCGATCGGTCCGGAGACGTTCACTGCCTCAGATCTGATGCTTGCTTTGTTTTTGACACTGACACTGGAGACTCCTTCAATTACTGTTAAATTAATTACAGAAAACTTCACGATTACACATAATACTTGCTAGCTACATTAGCCTTCGTCCGTATTGTCGCTTTTATACGTGCTTCCTCTGTGTGTGTGTTTTAGGAAATACGCTCCTCAGTGCAGTGTGTGTGGAGAGCTGATAATCCCGAGAGAGGACGGGACGGACAGCTACACGGTCGAGTGTCTCGGACGCTCTTTTCACGAGGACTGCTACCGCTGTGAGGTGTGTGTGTGTGTGTGTGTGTGTTATACTCACAAATCATTTTCCATCCATCACTCTGCTGTATGGATTAGAGACAGTGTCACTGAGGAAGAGACAGGAGTCAGAGCTAGAGGTAGCAGAGCTGAAGATGTTGAGGTTCTCTTT
>CM075022.1:632832-673778 GCA_037576675.1 Pangasius sanitwongsei
AGGTATATGGAGGTAATAAATGAGGATATGAAGCTAGTGGGTGCAAGTGTTGAGGATGCAGAAGATAGAGATAGGTGTAGAGTGATGATTCGCTGTGGCGACCCCTGAAGGGAAAAGCCGGAAGAAGAAGAAGAAGAAGAAGAAGACTCTGCAGTATTTCTCTGTAAGAAAAGGAGAAATGAACAAAGCGAAGGCCAGATACTGTTTAAAAACGTTCAGTTGTAAAGGTTACAGATCCTGGTACCTGCACTCCAAAACCATGACCAACGTATCTCATCCTCACAGATTGTCTTTTCTTTATCTTCCTCCAGCTGTGTGCGGTGCTTCTCTCCCCGGAGCCCAACGAACACGGCTGCCACCCGCTGGACGGACAGATCCTGTGCAAACCCTGCCATCTCTCTCTGGTCCAGACGAGCCAGCACTGATCCCACGCCACATTAACGCTAAACTAATCGGCGCTAGTTTTCCCCGTTACGTCACTCTGCATTCATGCTTTCGGTCCAAAACGCTAGAACTCTGATTCCAAAACGCTTTTACTGTGAGGAAAAAAAAGCCTAATGTGGCTTAACGTACCAAAAAAAAAAACAAAAAAAACACCAGAAACACCAAATCTCTCACACACACTTACCTCATCGGAAACACTCTCACTTCCTGAAGGTCATAGGTCATCGAGAGTTTATCGAAAAAAATTATTTTCACATTAAACTTTTTTCGGCACTATAGAAACCTTTCACAAGGAAACGTCTTAACGTAATTTTAAAACATTCATTTAAAAACAACTCATTAAAAACATGGCTTTTTTAAATTTTTAAAAATTTGAGGTGGAACAAAATGGGATGTTTATAACCAGTTAGCTAGCTAGCACTACGAATTTTTTTAAAACTCAACTTGTGCTTAATGATTAATGATTAATGATTTGCTCTTGCATTAAAAAGGGAATGTTTGATTTTAATTTTTTCGTGGCTGGTGTATAATCGATTGATTCTAAATAAAATTTTCGCTAACACAGCTAAGCTTTGTAACTAGCTAGCTGGCTAATCACCTTGCTTTCCAAGACATAAAAAAAAACGTACGCATTTCACCATTTTACACTGATTAAAGGGATTGTTTGTTTCACTCATAGATGAAATATTGGCTATTTGCCGTAAAGGATTAAAATGGGGACTAAGAAATGCTCATATTTGTTCCACACTTTAAATTTATTAATCGTAACAACTGTCTAATTATCTTGTCTAGCGTTTTAGATCGTCTCCTAGAGTCCACACCAATTAATTGCTAATTGGTTTAATAGCTAGCAGGCTACAATAGCAATAGACGTGGTGTTTTCTATGCTAGCTAGGGTGTTAAAAATGAAGTCTAGTGGAACTCTTCTGTGCGTTTGGGACGCAGCCGAATACTCAGCGATCCTGTGAGAAACTCACGAGAGCTACAGTGCTACATGACGGACAAAAAAAAAAAAAAAGCTGTTCTGATTTAAAGAAACAGTTTGTCCAAAGCTGGAACGTATCAAATCCCCTTCGAGTCCAAACACAATCGATCAGCCAAGACATCTTCACTTTCTGAAATGTACCTTTTTCATTTTGCACTGAAGTGTAATATTAAGCAGCAGAAGCTAATAGTTGTAGCATTAGCGGTTTAGCATGCCTGAAACTGTACAGAGCAAACACATCTCGTGACGATGATCAATATTATTTCACTTTTGGCTAAAACATTCCTTTCGTTTCGGGATAAAGATTGTATACGGAAATCCTGCAGTACTGGGAAAACAAAGCTGGGGGAAAAAATGCTTTTATCTTTTTCTTCTTTTTAAACAATGATTATGAATATTCAATATTAGCTTATTTTTATATTTAGATCTTCATAGATCTTATATTTACTCTTCATTTCCTTTCCTTTTATAGACGATGTAACAGCACGTATATCAAACATATCCAGTGTAGTCTGATTTATTTTTGCACTCTTTGCATAATTCAGTGCACCAAAGATATTTATTCCACATTAAACAAGATTCCATGCCTGTTTTTATTATTATTATTATTATTATTATTATTATTATTATTATTATTAGCACGGATATTGAATCATATGAAAATGTGTATTTTTTTTGTTCTAAATGATGGAAGAAAATAAAGTGATATGTGCCACAGTTTCACTTATTTTGTGCTTGAGCTCACAGTACAGTTCCTCAGGGGTCCGTCCTGGGCCCGATTTATTTTCGTTATTTTCACGCTAAACCCTTTAGGTCATGTGACACGTCTTTGTGATTTCAGTTGTTGGTGTTTTGCTGATGATTTGAAGCGTTGCGTTACGACTGAATCCGCCACGTCACCACCTGCTCTAGTTCTCTTTCTGTGTACCACGTGGTATTAAACTGTTCGTGGTATAAACGCACTTTTTCTCTGTATATCAAAATCAGCTCGCATTAATGTTCTATAAAAAAAAAAAAGAAGAAAAGAAAAGAGACTCATCAGCTACACTGGTTTCAAGCTTCAACACAAACTCCTGCTTATGGTGCAAGAAGACGTCACCTGTCCCTCATCCTGTCTTACCTTTCTGAGATCCTCCATCACAACACACCTGGACACACTCGGACTCTGACTCGGACTCGGACTCGGACTCTGGCTTCGTCACAATGTTTAGATTATAAACTAAACATTTAGGGTTTAGAAGCGAAATTTCAGAACCTCTCACTTCATTCTCACCTGGACTATTTTGTCCATTTCCTTTATTTACAATTTATTTATTTATTCATTTATTTATTCATTCGTTTGTTTGTTTTTGGCTCTGGTTGATGTCTGGTTATGGGGACATCATCATTATTGTTATTATTATTATTGTTGTCGTTATTGTTATTGTTATTATTATTATTAATATAAAGTATAGAAGTACAACTTCTATGTAGAACTTTACCAGCAGAAATCTGCATGAAATGCTGTACGATTAGATTAATTAATTGTACGTTTTCCATCAAATTAAATTTGATTTTTAAATAACTTTAATAACTAAAAAGGCCAAAGTATCCTAGAAGATAAAGTAAAAGTGCAAAAGTCTTAGCAAACCTATTTTCTTTTTCTCACAAATGTTGTTATAGATGTTTATTTTATGATCTCTGCATTATCGAGTCTGTAAAAAAAAAAAAATTTAGATTTCCAACAACAAAAAAAGTTTGTATGTCAGTAAAGAAAGCAACATGTGACGTCACAGAGCTCTTTTCAGACCAAAACGTAATGACGGCTGCTTCATATATTTACATAAAGAGCACAGTGCAGACGTGCAGACGGCACAAGACGGGTGGAGAGTATAAATATACGGTATATAATAAATATTTATAGCAGCAGAGACTGAATACAGGTGTGTATAAAAATTGCAAAGAGGATGGAGTGATGCTCAGTTGTGTGTGTGTGTGTGTGTTTTCAGTCCAATCCTACTGATGCAGTTTAAAACACAAAGGGCTTTTCACACCAGATAGCGACTTTATTGAGTTTATAACTATTTACTGCTCTTTATAGCGGGTCCCTGGAGGACTAGCGGTTAGGTTACACACGACAGTGCGCTCCCAGTGCCACGCCCAGGCCCGGATAAAACTGGGGAGGGTTGCGTCAGGAAGGGTGTCCGGCGTAAAACCTGCGCCAAATCAAATACACGGAGCGACGATCCACTGTGGCGACCCGTAACGGGAGAGGAGAAGAACAACTGCTCTTTATAGTAGTCTTTTTTTCATGTAGAAACTTTCGATTTCACGGTAGCTTAGTGTTTAGCGCGTTTGCCTCGCACCTCCGGGGCTGGGGGTTTGATTCCCGTCTCCGCCCTGTGCACGGAGCTTGCATGGTCTCTCCGTGCTTCGGGGGTTTCCTCCGGGTACTCCGGTTTCCTCCTCCAATCCAAAGACATGTGTTATAGGCTGATTAGCATTTCCAAATTGTCCATAGTGTGTGAAAGGGTGTGTGAATGGGTGTGTGTGTGTGTGATGGCACTCCGTACAGGGTGTCTCCGCCTTGTGCCCTGAATTCCCAGGAAAGGCTCCAGGCTCCCGGTGACCCTGTGTACGATACGCGGTGCAGGAAACGAACGGATGGACATTTGATTTAATTATTTTCAAAAGTCATCTTTGCTTTGCAGCATTTCTTTCCATGTGTCTAAGACGACTTCACCACATTCATACTAATTCATTAAAATCCAAAATAAAAATATGCTGTTTTTTTTTTAAAGTCCAAATTTAATATTCTTTGTTTTTTTTTGTTTTTCTTTTTAAAAACACACGTCATTGTTGTGATTGTTTTAAGAGTTCGTCTGACGTGATGTATGTCACTGGCTGCGTTTACACTCACATCAAATTCCGTTTAAGGTCCATATTCGGGTTGCGAATATTCATATTCCGATATAATACGATGTTTATATGCGTACAGGCATCGGAATATTCCTGTATACGTGGTCGTTAGAGTAAATAAGTAAATAAATAAGTAAATAAATAAATACCTAGCCTGTAGCTGAGCATCTGCTGCACACGCATGTATCTGTATTTCAGTGGATTTCCTGAATAAGGTGTTTACATGCAACAGATGTCCAATTAAAACAGGAATATTCCAGTGACGGGAATCGGAATATTGTGGAATCAGAATATTGTCTTAATCTGAATCGGACTGTAATCGGATCGAGGTGTTCACATGACTCAGTACTAATCAGAATATTGCCAAATTCGGATTAATATCGGAGTATTGATGCGCATGTAAACGCAGCTAGTGTTTCAGCAGCTAACGTGATCATTCGTCGTCTGTTGTTTACACGAAGCGACATTTTCTGTTCGCGTCGTAACGTCGGGAGCGCGAGAGAGAGGCTGAGAGAGAGAGAGAGAGAGAGAGAGAGGCTGAGAGAGAGAGAGAGAGAGACTGAGAGAGAGAGAGAGACGTGCGCGCGCGCGCGCGCGCTCCCGCTCGGTCGAGTTCACACGCCTTGCGCGCTCCCGCTCAGTCTCGGGTTCACACGCTCGCGTTGAGACGCAGCAGCCAAAAGGAGCTTCTTCTTTTTCTTCTTCTTTTTTTTTTTTTCTCACGGCGTTCATTTTGGAAAGGCGGATTTCCCCCCCGACGGTCAGATTAAACATACTTAAAGAAAAACACCCAGATAATATATAAATATATAAATATAAATACAGAGGTGAAAACGCATATGTGCATGAACAGGAAAGGGGACGCGCAGGATGGTTCGGGAAACCAGACACCTCTGGGTGGGAAATTTACCCGAACATGTTCGAGAAGAAAAAATTGTCGAATATTTTAAACGGTGAGTTTTTTTTTTTTTTTTTTTTTTTCTTCCTCATTAACGTTAGCTCGCGCGAGGCCTCCGTTTAGCGCGCGGTACAGAAAAAACAACAACAACAACAACAACCCTGATACTAACAGTGTACAGCGCACACCACTTCAAAATTCACATCTTTTCACCATGTTGGGTGTTTAAAAGAGTAAACAATTCAACCTGGAGCAACAATTTCCATCAGTTAATGAGATTTATTTGACCGGTTAGCTTGTGGTGGAAGCGGGCTAATCGGCTAGTTAGCTAGCTAGCTAGCGCGGCGATTCTTTTTTAAAAAAATTCGAATTATGCTTTAATGTTTAGTCATTTCTTTTGGTATAAAACACGATTTTTGGTGTTTACCTTTAATTTCATACCTGGTGTATGACCGTTTGTTGTTTTTTAAAACAAAAAAACCGCTTATTAAGATCATGCTAATTGTATCGCGAGGTTTGCCTGGATAGCTAAGCTAGCGCTAGCATGGCGAACCCTTGCTAAGCTAGTTACGATAACATTAGCTGGCTAATCGCCTTGTTTTCTTGCTTTCTATGAAATTCCGTGTTTTAGTAGAATATTGGATCCATGTGATGGATTAAGATTACTCAGGATGATGCAGGTTTGTCCCAAAAGTTCGTTTTAACGCGTTTAAATCGCGTTTAGATTAAAAACGAGCTGTTTTTTTGCCGTCAAAGTGAACGCTAGCGCTCGACCCTAGAAAACGTTCCTGTTAATTTCTTTAAAGGTTTTTAAGCGTTTAATCTTTCACATTATTATATTCATCACTTTTACAGAGCTAGCTGTGTGGTTAGACTAGATTTTAAACTGAAAATAGCTTTACAGTTGTAAAAGTGTGTGTGTGAGAGAGAAGGACAAGGACATTTCCTCCATGTGCTCCTGTTTGTACAATGAATAAATAAATAAATAAATAAGATTAAAAAGAGAGAGTACTTTTTACTATATTCCTACAGTATAGCTTTGGGATTTGCGGTGCAGCATGTTTAGGATGTATTTTATTGTATAACTCAGTGATCCACTGTTAAAGAACTTAACATTATTTCATATTTCTGATTGTTTTTCCCTCTCTGTCTCGTGTGTGTGTGTGTGTGTGTGTGTGTGTTCTGCAGGTATGGACGCGTGGAGAGCGTTAAAGTTCTCCGTAAGCGAGGTTCGGAAGGCGGCGTGGCGGCTTTCGTGGATTTCGTCGACATCAAAAGCGCCCAGAAGGCTCACAACGCGGTCAACAAGATGGGCGACAGAGACCTTCGCACCGACTACAACGAGCCCGGCTCGGTGCCCAACTCGGTCCGGGGCCTGGACGACACGCCGCCGTCCAGCAGTCACACGAGGGACGTTGCGAGTTTCTCGAGAGCTGCTGTGGGTCCCGTTTATGGACCCCCGGTGTCTCTTCACACCAGAGAGGGACGCTATGAGCGCAGATTAGACGGGTAAGTGGACGCAGTCTCCCTTCGAACTGCAGGGGGGAACGTGGTGTCAGAGAAAAAAAAAAAAAAAGAAAGAAAACAAATTAAACCATTTTCCAACACTTTCAGGTTTCCTTCTGGTTTTTAAAACACAAAATCGAAAGGCCGTTGCGTTTTTTTGATTATCTAGGGATTCCCTTCTGCTCTGAGGCCCGACTTCGCTCATGGAATTAATTATCCGTATGAATCTCGTTTGTCTCGTTTTTTTAAGAATGTGTGGATTTCTAAAGTGTGTTGTTCAAATAATTGGGATTACTGTGTGAGCCATATCCTTCCTCCGAGCTGGATATTACCCGTGTGGAAAATATCCCGGTGAGTTTGGATATCACGATCGATTTGCGGATATCTGGTGAGTTGTGGATATTAGGCGTTCCTTTCCTCCCCCTTCAAGAGTGTTGGATTTTACCTGTACTTCCTCGGATCACCTGTGTGGAAGTATTTACCAGGCCATTAACGGATTAAATACGTACGTGATGTGGTCTTTTTTTTTTTTTTTTTTTTTTTTTTTTTTTTTTTTTTTGTTTTTTTTTTTTTTTTTTTTTTTTTTACTTTGTGTTGTTTTTTTTTTTTTTTTTTTTTTTTTTTTTTTTTTCTTATTTCTGTTTTGCTATTTTTTTTTGTTTTGTTTTTCTTGACACAAAAGTAGTTTCATCCAAAAATCTACTCAAGAATCAGCTTTTGTTTGTTTGTTTGTTTGTTTGTTTGTTTGTTTATTTATTTATTTTTGTTTTTCCATCTTCCATCTTGGTCATTGTGCTAACTCTGTCTCTCATGGTGCTGTGGCAAACCCTGGATGTGTATCACACCGATCTGGATTTAGGACCAAAAAAAAAAAAAGAATAAAAGTTTTAAAATCGCGGCTCGGGATCGGAGAGCAGTCGCGCGAAAGGTGAGGCGATGGGGTGACGGAGCCGTCCGGCGGTCCGTGTGGAGTTACGCGCTAACGCTGTCAGGGCTTTCACTTTCCGTCCTTTTTCCACCCGCTAGTCGCGTTAGAGACGGGACTAGCACGGAGCTCGAAGATCGAAACTCAGAAGACGTCCAGATTGGATAAGCGAAGAAACTATTAGTCACGGATCTAACCCTATATTTTAATATTTAAAAAAAAAAAAAACAATTCTGGGATGTACGATGTTGGACCGCAGTTTGGATTTAACTTCAGCGTAAATGTGGATGTACCCGAGTCTGAACCAGGCGGACTTCAGACGTACGGACAGAGCCGAGGATTTCTACTAAACACGCGCTGGTTTAAAGTAAAGGAATATCCCAGAGTCTGTCCAATTCCCAAAATCTGATGGAAGGAATCTGCAGTCACAGACTGGGATTACTGTTTTTCTTTTTTTTTTTTCTTTTTTTTTTTTTTTCTTCCAGAAATCCTCTTTTTGGTTATTTGAAGAAGCGGTTTCATCCTGCCCTGAAACCGATGATGATGGGATTACTTCTGACCAGAACGTGGATATCGGCTATAACGGCTTTTTATTATTAATTTTTTTTTTTTTTTTTTTTAACTCTTGGATGTTTTTTTTTTTAATTTTTTTTTTTATTCTCATCTCCAAATCAGGATAATTTTTTGAATTTTTGAGAACTTGAACTCCTCGCGGTAGATTTGTGAATCGCAGCCCTGTCTGGATATTCTTCTTCTTATTATTCTTCTTCTTCCTCTTCTTTCTTCCCCGTGGAGGATATTTATTTTTTTTTTTTATCACGACAGCGACAAGGCGCCGTTTACCCCATTTTTTTTTTTTTCCTTTTTCTTTTTTTTTCAGTCACCTTTTTTTGGCCTCTCTATTTTTGGCTCACACATTTGCCCTCCTATATTGTGTTTGGAATATGTAGGTTGAATTACTGCACTGAAAAGGTTGGTATTGCCCTGCCTCATGCACCTTCTGTGCTTTTCTTTATCTAACCCAGATGTTGCTTCTCCTTTTATTTTTATTTTTTTTCCCTTTTCCCATTCCCACTAACCGTAGAGCTTGTAGAATTTAAAAATAAAAATAAACACACTGCCTGTTAGGACAGAAAGACCTCACGGATTCTTTCTGAGCTGATAGTGTGTGCCATTGACCCTTCTTTCTTTCTTTCTTTCTTTCTTTCTTTCTTTCTTTCTCTTCTGTGTTTGAGTTTCTGTCCTTCCCCTTCTCTCGTCTTTACTCTCCTGAATGTCACTTTTCCCTGCTGTCTGTCTGTTTTTTTTGTTTTGTTTTTTTTTTCTTGTTTTTTTTTTCTTTTCGTTTGTTTTATTCCAGTCTTGCCTCTGGCATTGTTTTAAGTAATAACACAACAGTTCAGTATTTTGGAGCGCATGAGTTTTCTGGAGATGTTTATTTTTTGGGCAAATCTGAAGGCAGCGCAAGTCTGTTCACCAAACAGGAAAAAAAAAAAAAAAAGAAACAAAACTGTTTAAAGAAAAAAAAAAAATTAACGTGTGTAATTAATGTGAACGCGAGCAAAATTTCGTGTCTTGTTTTACGTTTCGAGCTTCTTATTTACATTCAGTTATATTTTCCTTTAAAATAAAACTTACTGTAGAACGGATTTCCCTATTTATTTAAAAAAAAAAAGGGTTAAATAAAATAAATATAATGTGTATCGTATTCCATTAACTACAGAAACACACGAGGAGTGAAAAGAGCGAAAGCAGAAAAGCCCTTCAGAGTGTTTTTCTTTCTTTTTTCTTTTTTTTTTTTTAAACAAATGTACGCAGGTCAAAAGTAGTAAAATAACTGAGATGAAATTAAAGAAATCGAAATATTAGTTAATTATTAATTAGTTAATATTAACTTATTGTGTAAGTTATTTTAAACACCCGTAGACTAGTTAGGGAGAAGTCTCTTAGTAAGATTGTAGCGTACCTACTATCCTTATTATTATTATTATTATTATTATTATTATTAGCTGTTAAATGCATCACAAGTAAAATTAATTCAAGATCCTTATTGTCATTTGTACTTTGGTACAATGAAATTCTTACTTTGTTTTTTTTTTCCTCACGAGAAAGACGGGGTAGAAGAGCAACAATTACAAAGACAATAAAAATACAAAAAATATACAATAAGGCAGGAAGGATAATAAAAATAAACACTCCACAACAGCTAAAGTCAGTTCACAGTCTGAGTAAGAGAACCCGTATGCAATAAGAACAGTTAACGATAAAAAAAAAAAATTATTTATATGTTTTAAAGCTGAACGTCTTGGTTTCAGTTATTAGAGAATCGGTTTGTTGAATCCTGGTGTGGAGAAGCTTTATGTAGCAAAACGAGTCTCAGAAGAAAACGTTTATCTCGATAATACTGTTCAGTTCAGTTGTATTTATTTTAATAATAAAGTTTAATAATGTATAAACCAACGAACTATATTAGCATCCAAATCACTTCGAACATACAGCCCCGCCTTCAGACTTTAGACCACGCCCCCTAGCTGTCTGTCCAGAGTTAGAAAACACATCAACAGCTCTGTTTGTTGGACGTTAAACACCTCCTCCGACGACTGACAGTGTGGAAGACTTCACTGTGGAACGATTTGTTCACCGCACCGTGCTAATCCAGAGGCTGTACGATTGCGTTACTTGTTAGCTGCGTTAGATTCGCAGATTCAGTGTAACAATAAAAAGGCGAATTTCAGACGCCGAACACGTCTCAGCCGATCGGCTAGTTTAGCTAGCGTGTGCCTGTGCACTTGGTCTCCACTTTACTACCAGATAAACATTTCATTCGCTACCATTTTAATTAATGTATATTTTAGAACAATAATAAAAACATAAATTAGTTCAAAACAAAGAAAGAATTGTAATGGGTGTCTTTGTAGCGATGACTCGCACGGTCAGGTCAGGAGTTTGTGCCTTTTTATATGCGCGCAAAAAACGTGCTAAATGTTTGATCCAACACGTGTGTCGTGCGTGTGTGTCGTGCGTGTGTGTCGTGCGTGTGTGTCGTGCGTGTGTGTCGTGCGTGTGTGTCGTGCGTGTGTGTGTGTGCGATTTGGGCAGTTGTGGTATTTGTGGGAATTATGATTGGCTGTCGGTTGAAGTTTGACCCAATCATCACTGAGAATGTTAAGTGATGTACTTTTGCATGAATTAAAAAAAAAAAATTTTTTTTATTTGAGAGTTGTTTTTGTTAGTTGATTTTGAATCTTTTCTTTCCTTTCCCGTCTCTTTCTGTCCCTCTCGCAGCAGTTCAGACAGTCGGGATCGAGCATACGAGCACAATCCGTACGGACACCACGAACGCAGTGGCACTTTCGATAGGCCGCGGCACTACAACACGGACTATTACCGAGACCGCGCCATTTTTGCGTCTGGAGTCGGGGCCAGCCCTGCAGTTAGCGCGATTAGCGGGGGGTTTGACACCCCGGAATCTCATTTCGAGTCTCGAATCCGTGATCCTTTCACTTTGTCTGGTTCTGCACGGCGGGATCCTTACCGCGATGACAGGGGGCGGCGCGTCGATCGGACTTACCATCATCGCCGGAGTCGATCTTCTCATTCCTCGCAATCACGGCACCCTTCTCCGCAAAGGACCACGGGACAGACCCCCAAAGCCCCCCATTCCCCAAAAAGAGCTCCTGTTTCTCCGGGCAGAGGTCCGCGTTCACGTTCCCGAAGCCGGTCGTCCAGCTCGGATTCAGTCAGTAGCACCAGCAGTACCGGAAGCGGCAGGTAGGTGGAGTTTGACGAACTGCTTTCTTTCTTGAAACATGGTCCAAGGCTGGTTTGGCGTAACGATCCGTCAGTTTGGATCAATGCATCGATTTAAAAAGCAGTGTTTGAATATCTGATACTTTTTAAAATAGTCCCTTTGTACTTCATCGTTCGCAAATCAGTGGTAGATTTACACCAGATTCTGAACAAAGCTGGTCACATATCGAATACGACGTCGTCTCATATCGTGGTATTCAGTGGTATCGTAAAATATCAGATCGTCACCTTTACGAATCGAAATCATATTGTATCGTGTTTTATGTAGCTTTACATCTCAGGTTAGTGTTGTAGCGTTCCAGAAAATATATTCTTTGATGATAAAGGCAGCCTGTAAGATGTTGAGACCACGGTTTAACATTCCACTCGCTGTATATCCTAGACTACTGTAAAATAAGAGAGAGGTTTTGGAGAGATAGTTTAAGTGCGTTGCTGTGCAGAAGAAATGTTGGCCATTTCCTTGGAGATGTTGGACTATGCTGGATGAGTGTACTCAGTCAGAAACTGTTCTGGGACGATCTGTTCGTAGGCTAGCAACTTGGCTTTGTTCGTTAATGCGAGTCGGTGTCTATGTACTGAACGTGTTTGTTCAAAGGAAGTGTTTTTGTTCTCTGTCCCGTGGCAGCAGTGACTCCAACAGCAGTTCTAGTGAGGGGTCTCGAGCACGCTCGGTTCAGTCCGCAGCCACTCACCCGCCTCCGGCTCCTCCCTCACTGTCTCTGGACTGTGATGAGCCACGTAGGAGTTTTGGCATCAGGGTGCAGAACCTCCCTGTACGATCCACAGGTTGGTACCAAAACTGCGTGTTCACTGGGTGCAAAGAAAATTTTTTGCAGTAACGTAAGATCAATGATGTGATTTGTCTTCTTCTCCAGACACGAGTCTGAAAGATGGGCTTTTCCACGAGTTTAAGAAGTATGGGAAGGTGACGTCAGTGCAGATACACGGCGCCTCGGAGGAGCGATACGGCTTGGTGTTCTTCAGACAGCAAGAAGACCAGGAGAAGGCCCTCAGCGTGTCCAAAGGAAAGCTTTTCTTTGGTATGCTGATCGAAGTGACTGCTTGGAACGGCCCCGGTGAGTGTTGCGGCTGCGGGGTTTTGTAGTTACGCAGCTCGGCGTCCGTCGCTTACCCGCTTGTCTTCTCTAACAGAGACGGAAAGTGAGAACGAGTTTCGGCCGTTGGACGGACGGATAGATGAATTTCACCCAAAGGCAACCAGAACCTTGTTTATTGGAAATCTGGAGAAAACGACTAACTACCAGCAGCTGCTTGATGTTTTTCAGCGCTTTGGAGAGATAGTGGTGAGTGTTTAACGAGTTGACTCGCATATTTACTGTCCCTCAATGGAAGCCCTGCCCTTCCCCCGTCTCACGTTGGTAATGTTTTGGCCGGTGCTCTCTCTCGTCTCACCCTCCTGTTTTTTGCTTTTGTTTTTTTAGGATATCGATATTAAGAGGGTTAACGGTGTCCCTCAGTATGCCTTTGTGCAATACTCTGACATCGCTAGTGTGTGTAAAGCTATTAAGAAAATGGACGGAGAATACCTGGGCGCCAACCGACTCAAGGTATTTGTCCAGCTACTCTAGTGAACTGAAGTCTTAAATCACACAGTCATGCACCTTCAAGCAACTTTTCTGTCCGTCTTGCTTTTGCAGCTTGGTTTTGGGAAGAGTATGCCTACGACCTGCGTGTGGTTAGATGGTCTGTCCTCTAACATCACAGAGCAGTACCTTACACGACACTTCTGTCGCTATGGACATGTGGTGAAGGTATTCGAGATGCACGATGCGTACAGTTTTAATAGTATTTGTATTTGTGTATTGCATTTTGCCTTGATCCCTGATTAATAAATTATCGCATTTTGTAGGTTGTGTTTGACAGATTGAAAGGGATGGCCCTGATTCTATACAACAACACAGATTTTGCACAAGCTGCTGTGAGAGAGACCAAAGGATGGAAAATTGGCGGCAACAAAATCAAGGTAGCGACAGGAGCTCATTTCCCTGTTGCTTCGGGATGAGTTTCAAGCGTGGAAATATACTGCTGTTTGTACCTGTTGCTTCAGATATGTGCTTGTTTTCTGCAGGTTGATTTCGCCAGTCAGGAGAGCCAAGTGGCGTTCTATCGCTCTATGCAGGCATCAGGGCAGGATATGCGTGACTTCTATGAAATCCCCTCTGACAGAAGGTAAAATTTTATAAATGATGCCTTTCATAAGTATAAAAGACTATAGAGCTCTCTTTGTTATCGATGCGTCGGATGTAACTTTTTGTTAACTTTCACCTCTTTTTCATCGTCAGGGACGACCGAAGACCTTCGTATCATGAATTCACAGCGGAGAGAGCGTACTATGAGAATGTTCGGGCTCCAGGAATCTATGCCGACGATCCACGACGAGACTATCCCGCTCGCAGCCGCGAGCGTTATCCGGAACTAGACCATTACCAAGGCGACCACTATGACCCACGCTATCACGAAGATCCTCGTGAATACAGAGATTACCGTGACCCCTTTGAACAGGATATCAGAAAGTATAGCTATATCCAGCGGGAGCGAGAGCGAGAACGCGAACGTTTTGAGGCGGACCGCAGCAGATGGAGCCCGTCCCATCCGCGCCGGCCCATAACCCCTTCTGCCTCTCCTTCACCATCTGATCGCGTTTCGAGGGAAGCAGAGCGACGCGTGTACAGGCACTCGTCTGAGAGAAGTGGAAGCTGCAGCTCCTTATCACCTACTCCTCAGTTTGAAAAGTCTGAAAAGTCTCCAGTGGATTATAAAACAGAGAGTCTGGACAGAGAAATGGAGCAGGCCGAGGCTGATCGCGCAAGTGGGACAGAAAAGAGCAAGCGCGGCAGGCGCAAGGAAAAAGCAGATCGAGAGAAGGGCGAGAAAACAAAATCAAGAAGGGGGAAGGTGCAGTCTCCTAGCGTACCTTATTCTGAAGCGGACAGGGAGCCCAGCCTGGATTCAAATTCTGGAAAAATGAAAGGTTCAGATGTGGAGGGCTCAGAGAGGCAGAGGCACAAAGGTGAGGGCGAACCCTCCCCTTCTGATCTGATGTCTCGTCTGGAGTCTCAAAAAGAAAGAGTTGACGGTGCTAAAATTGATTCAGCGGATCGGGATAACAAAGGGAGATCAAAGAAACACCTCAAATCAGAACCTGGAAACGAAGGGAAAGATTCCCTTTTGGATTCTGACAGGCTCGCGGCACGAAAAAGGCGCTTTGGCGATCCCGGCGGGAAAGCCGTAAAACAGAAGAGAGGTCGCGTTGAGGATGAACAGAGCGCAGGGGTTAATCAGCCTGCAGATTTCGGGGCATCTTATTCAAAAGAAGGAGAAAGCGATGTGAAAGCGTTAGAAAAAGAGGCACAGAAGAGAGAACATTCTAAGTCCAAATCGGAGAGGATGGCATCTCATTTCAGGGACGAATTAGAGCACCGAGCCGATTCCCAGAACTCATCTGGACGGCAAGAAGAGCATTCCGAGACTAACGCGGAGTCTTTAGACTCAAAATGTCAGTCCGGACCAAGCGCGTCGAGGCGGTTCTCCAGCGACGGAACCCCAGAGAAAGACAACAAAGGCAGGGAAGAGTATTTGGATATAGATCTTTCTCAGAGTTATCGAAAACAAATGGAGCAGAATCGAAAACTTCGTCAGCAGCTCCAAGAGCCTGACAAAACAGGAAAACCAGAAACTCCTCAGTGCGTAGACACAGAAGATTTAGAACACCGTAGCTTGGTGCACGAGGTAGGCAAGCCACCGCAGGATGTCACTGATAACTCTCCACCGAGTAAAAGCAAGAAACAAGATCACTTGGACGTGGAGGTTGGTACCAAAAGAGAACGGGTATACCGAATTTTCCGGCCAAAGAGTGAAGAGTCAGAGTGGAGCACAAACTCGCCCAGATTTAATGCGTCTCAACCTGGAGAGGAAGAATATACAGATGTTCCCCAATTAATTACTGTGAAAGAAGCAAAAGAACAACCTAAACAGGAAGACAGTTCTCACCAGGACATGGAGCTGACGGTTAAACGTGTCCATACCTCGCAGGTGTCCAAGCTAAGCACGTCCCTACATGACGAGCAGAGACGTTGGGAAAGTCGCCTAAAGCAGGACTTGTTGCCCGACTTTTCAAGGAGCTCAGAAAAAAGACGCCTCAATCGGTCGTATTTGGAATATAGACTTTGGCCCGATTTAGAGCCTGGTGAGGTACGCTCTGACTCTGAAGAAGATAGAGAACACAAACCAAACTCTCCCATGCCCTCAACCTCAATGTCCTTCCCTGAACGGCACCGTGGAGACAGATTACCGGAATCCAAACTAACCGGCTCACTGGAAAGGAACAAGTTTTGTTCGTTTGCGCTTGACCAGACAATTACACCAGACACTAAAGCGTTGCTGGAGCGTGCAAAGTCGTTATCCTCTTCAAGGGAAGACAACTGGTCTTTTCTGGACAGCGATTCTCATTTTGCCAGTTTCAGAAGCAGAAAAGATACAGAAAAGGTAGAATCAACACCCCGACCAACTCCTTCGTGGTACATGAAGAAGAAGAAAATACGAAGCGAGTCCGAGGATAAGCTAGATGACCGTAAGGAAGATCCTAAACCAGAAGAGCAAGAGCGACGAGAGCTCTTTGCCTCTCGGTTTCTTCACAGTTCTATCTTCGAGCAAGACTCGAGGCGCCTCCAGCATCTTGAAAGAAAGCATGAAGACCCTGAACATGGTATGGGCTATCCAGCTAATCAGCAAGGCCAAATTGAAGGTCAGCCTGATCCTGAACCAGTGGTCCTCTTCCATGATCGCTTTTTAGAGTTGACGAGACTGCAGCAACAGAAGGGGAAAGAGCAGTCTCAGCAAGAATCCAAGAAAGAGGAAGGCGTTGATGGACAAGTCAGTGATAAGACACAGGAGTTAGAGCAGCGCACTGCTGTTGAACCAGCCGAGGTGAAACCAGCTGAGATTAAACCAGTCAGCCCTGTACAAGCCCCTCAGTCAAGCCCTGTGCAAACCGTACAACCCCTTCCTGCTCAAGAAGCTCAGAAATCACCACCAGTTGTCGTAACAGCTAAGGAGACGTCACCACAGCGGGAAGTTTGTAACGTCGAAGCATCTTCCCCTAAACAACTCGATCTTTCAGTGAAAGAAGAAGAAAAACAGCCTGAACAGCCATTAGTCTCCCCGCCAAATCCATCGCCTCAAGACCCCCTTGAGTTAAATAGATCTGAATCGCAGGACTCAAAGCCTTTATTGAATGAAATTAAAACAAGTCCTACTAAAGAATCGGAACTGACGAATGACCGAGATGTTGAGCAGTCCTCCAGTAGCGAGACACAGACCACTGACTCTCAAGTTAGCTATGAACCAAAATCTGAGCCACAAACTGAGCTCCCTGAATTACAGAATCCTCCCTCTCCTATGAATGTCGATGAAGGTAAAGGAAGATTAGAGAAACCAGAGCCTGTAGCTATGGAAGTTGAACCTCCTGCCAAAGAAACCGAGTTGAAAGATATGGACAGTTATACAGTGGAGGAACCGATCTCTCCTCCTCCAAGGTCCAGAAACAAGAAGGGCAAGACCTCGCCTACAGCACCAGTAGCCCCTTTGACCCCATCAAACACACCGGATAAACAAAGTACTCGTAAAAGCGAACGCATTGATAGAGAAAAACTTAAACGCTCGTCTTCTCCAAGAGTGGAGTCATCTAAAGCATCTTCGGATGCCAAGTCGACTGGCAAGTCACCCATCCATAGCCCTGAGACTGAACAAAGCGTAGAACAAAACGCTCCCCCTGTGAGGGCAAGGCGTAGAAATGTACGTTCTGTGTATGCCACCCCAGTAGAAGATGAATCTACGCCACAAACCGGCAAGGATGTGGAGTCACCGCGTGGGGCACGCAAGCGAGGTGCAGACAAAGACGCTGGGCAACAGCAACCAGAACCAGAGAGCCTCCCTGTAATGACAACTGCACGGCGGGGGCGTCCGCCTAAGAATCGGCGCCAAGGAGAGGATTTTTCGGCTGGGAAGAATGAGCGGTCAAAATTACCGGAGATTAAGGACTTTGAGATCAATGAACCTGGAAACAATGAAACTGTCACCAAAGTAGGAAAAGGCAAACATTCCCCCTACTTAAACAAAGCTGCAAATCAAGGTACCGGGTCTGGATTAGTGAAAAAAGGAGAAAAAATGGATAAAACGTCTGATAGTATAACTCCTACTGAGATCGACGTGAATTCTCAGGACAGAGGTGGCCAGCATGACGGTGGTCCTTCAGCGACAGATGAGCCAAAGGAGGAGCATAAACCACAAAACATTTCAGAAACAAAACAAGAGAAAGACAAAATTACTCAGACAGAAAACACAAGTCAAGATAAACTCGGTGAATCTGTTCAGGAGCAGTCACTTTTGGACAAAAGTGTGAGAACAAAAACTACTAGAATAACTTGTAGTTCAAAGCTAATGTCAGAGGATAAATCTCTTGGTCTCAAAAACCTCAGAATCAGGCTTGATGTGACAGAAGTGAAGGCGATGCTGCAAACTGGCGAGGACGAATCGGGACATGACGACAGTCCTAAAAATGTTGTGCCAGGTACATCGCCCAAAGAGCAAATTATAGATTCTAGACTTGAGAAGGAGATCGTAGAGGAAGATGGTAATGTTAAAGAGTCTGTAACAACACCCCCAAAGGTCAAGGATCCCCATGAGGCATTGTTATCCCGCCAGATGGAGCTCGAACAAGCCGTGGAGAACATCGCCAAGCTTACAGAAGACCCTGCTCCTCATCAGTTCAAGAACCCAACCGAATCCCAAGCCCCTTTATCTGAACTTGTAGAGGGGCGTGAAGAAGACAAGCCTGCTAATCCTGCTAGTGAAACGGAACTTGCCGCGGCTATCGATTCCATCACATCTGAAGACGTGACTTGCGGCTTGCCACAAGACCAAGTCGTAAGCACTGTCGTAGATCCAGACCCCGATATTCAAACTCTAGTCCAAGATGGCAAAGTTATTGAAGGCAGCAACTCGGCCACTGTCCAAAAGGATGCTTCTAACATAGGGACACCAAGAAAAGGCGGTAAAGGAAGACCAAAATCCCAAAAGAGAGTCAAAGGCCAAAAGGCTGCTGCAAGCAAAAAGGAGGCCATCAAAGAGGTGGTAGTGGAACCTGAGAATCTTTCGGTCAAGTCCTCAGAATCCGTATCCGCAGAAGCACCAGCAGTCGCAGAGATTCCACCCACAGCTGCTGCCGCCGCTGTAATTGCCCCCTTATCGAAGCAAGATTGCAATGTGTCTGCTAGTATCGTCCCTGAAGTTCCTAAAGTGATTGAGAGTGCTCTTAAAGAGCAACCTGACTTGTCAAAATCATCTAGTCCAGCAGCAAGCAAAAGCCCAACATCAGTCAGGCCTCAGCTTAATCCTTATGAGTGTACGTCTCCCTCTCTTTCTCCCACAAGTATTTGCCTCAAACCTTCACATCCAAGCAGACTTTCCCTTTCCCCCACAGACCGATTGAATCAGGCTAAAGAGACGGCAGTAGTCTCCCCTTCAGCCACTCCCGCAACTCCGTTAGAGAACACAGCACCGCTGTCCGATTCCTTTGCCCATGATACTAACACCAGCGATCTGCGTAAAATTCTCGCAAAACCAAGAGGTATTCCGATCTCAGAGGTCAGTGCTGCTTCTGGAAGCACGCATACGAGGGAGAGTGATGTCAAGAGTGCGCTGCATGAAACCAGGCAATCTTCTATTCCTGCTCAGCCAGTAGTTCGCCAGCCAGCATCATTACCGCCCACGGAGACAAAGCAAGTCTTTAATGAGAAATCTGTGATTTCTGTTATTGCTTCCACTGCCACCTCGGTCATCAGTCGAGTTTGCAACCCCCCTGAATCTGAGGAGAAATCTGGTCTTCCATTGGCTAACCCATTTGTGGAAAAGCAGCCACCGAAACAGATGTACCAGACCAGCATGGAGGAAGGTAGCACTTATCACGGACCACCCGTTGGAGAGGAGGGTGGGAATGCGGGTCGTTATATAGTGGAGAGCACATCTCTGAGTACAGGTCCCACTGCTGGTCTCAGGGTGAACACCTCTGAGGGGGTGGTAGTGCTGAGTCACTCAGGACAGAAGATTGAGGGACGACAACGGATCAGTGCCAAAATCAGTCAGATCCCACCACCTAGTGCGGTGGACATAGAATCTCAGCAGCTGGTGACGATGCCTCAGATCAAACAGGAACATTACAGTGGATCCCAAAGAGATGCGCCTAAGGGTTCAGTACCTTCTGCGGACCACAGTCATTCTCTGAAGTCGCAGACAAATGTTTCTACTAAGCATGAATCTGGACCGGACAAATTAGACCCGTACTCTCCGGTGCAAAGCGGGGTTGTGAAAAGATTACAGCAGACACCTGGCCCGTCACAAGTGATGGGTTTCCATCACTCGGAATACACAATGCTGATGAAGCATCAAAAGAAGGGAGAAGGAAGCGAACCTCTTAGTGTGGAAAATGTGAAATCTCCCTGGGTGTCTACGATAAGTCCTGCCATAAGTCCTCACCTTCCCTCTACGGGTGGCAATCACGTTGGGTTCATACCAGGCACGCCTACGGATAGAGCCCCTTCGCATATTCAGACCAAACAGGAACCCCGCTCGCCACGGAAATCCGGTCACCCCCATTCTCCCTTTGCCAAAGTGTCTTCTCCTATTGGCTCTTCATCTCCTAAAGGCGTGTCTATGGTCTTACCAACTGGTTTACCCGCCATGTCTCAGTATGTCCCCAGCGTGCATCACTCTGAACAGTCAGTCATCATGCCTCCTCACAGTACGCATGGCAGCCTTGGCAGAATGTCGCCTCACCGTGTGGGCCAGGCCATTTCCATGGGTCACCTGTCTCAGGGAGATGTAAGAGTCAACACGCCTCCACTATCGGTGATGAACTACGGAATTCACTCTGAAAACCTCTCTTCATCTTGGCCACCTGGTCAGCAGCGCCCCACGTCTCCTCAGGCTGTGGGGAACAGAGAGATGGTCCTCAAAGTCAACCCGGCCAGTGCACGAGGTCACGAAGCAAGCGAAGAGGAGGCAGCAAGGCGCTTTCATCAAGCGCTTGGCAGGCCACCGGCGACTCAGCTCAAACCAGAGTCGTTACCAGCAGAATACCGTGGCCCACTTCACAGCGGACTGCCGATGGAGCGGTTTAACATGCAAACAAGAGACATGCGGATGCTGATGCACCAGGGGCATATAGCGGAGGCCGTGCCTCCCACCTCGACCCCGACCAGCATTACAGCCTCGCTCTCTCCACGGGCACATCTCTTGCAGAAAGGTGTGTCTGACAAGGATGCCCTGAAGCAGTCTGAAATAAAGAGGGCCACGCCGCCCCCTGGGAAAGACGGAATGCTGGGAATCCGTGGTGCAATGCCTGCCATGCCCTCTCCTAAGCGAGTACAGCTGATCACCTCAGGGACCGTTCCATCCTTTTCGGAGTATTCGAACATCTACCCCAACCTGCGAACCATGCAGTTTCCTGAAAATTCACCTATGGGGATCAGCCAACCTCCTCGCAACATCACTCCATCACAGGCAAGCTGAAACCTTGTACTGAGAAGTTAAATCTGTATGATTTATATCTGCATTGTACTAATACCATTTTTTTTAATGGCCAATAAAGGGTGCTCCAGAATCCGACCACAATCAGGCTCAGAATGATAGTCAAGTGGAGCATGTTGGACACCAGCAAATCAACATGGTACAGCTTCTCACGGTAAGCCACAAGGACAAACTTTTAGGGGATGGGAAAATAATTAACTACTTAAATTGAGGATGTTTATTAAAATAAATAAATGTTTTTTTTTTTGTTTTTTTTTTCCTCTCTTGAACAGAGGTATCCTATCGTGTGGCAAGGCTTGCTGGCATTGAAAAATGAAACTGCTGCTGTCCAGTTGCATTTTGTGTGTGGAAACAAGTCTCTTGGCCTGCGCTCGCTTCCCGTGCCAGAGACCGGACCTCCTCTGCGTATCGTCCAGAGGATGAGATTAGAAACACAACAGCTTGAAGGAGTAGCTCGCAGAATGACCGTAAGTCTCTGAACTACGTAGGATTTTTCCCTTTATGAGTGAATCTGGTAAAGTCTAATTTTTAATTATTTTTTCATTACCCTGTCACGTACCGCTTTTCCCCCATTTTGTCTGTAGGGTGAGAGTGAATTCTGCCTCCTGCTCGCCATGCCCTGCGGTCTGAATCAGGAAGACGTCGTGACGCAGACGCAAGTGCTCAAATCAGCCTTCATTAACTATCTGAAGGCCAAACTGGCTGCAGGCATCATCAACGTCCCCAATCCTGGCTCCAATCAGGTGTGTGCGCGTCACGTTTTTATGCTTTTTTTTTTTTTTTTTTTTTCCCCCTCCAATCTAAAGTAGTCGTCATCATTTCAGCATCAGAGTGCTTAATCCATTTGAGTGGAACCCTGGCGTGCTCTTCCCCTCGGTGTGGTTCTTTAGGCTCTGAATATAAACGATTAGATAATTGTATAAACAAGAAGTTTCGAACATTTTGTGTATCGCATTCAGCATTTTTATCTTTTTGTTTGTTGGAGCAAATCTCCAGAACACACAGCGTTTCTGCAGCTCTACAGCTCTGTCCTTTGGCTCAGTTTAGCAGCTCAGCGTCTGTTAAAAACCACTGCAACCCAAAACGCACAGCGTGGAAGCAGAACCATGCTGCTGTTTTCTCAAATGCATAAAGAACCACACCAGGGTTCTGTTCAGACACGCCAGACCAAACAGCAAACCAATCAGAAGAATCGGATTCGCGCCGATTCGGACCAATAGGTTTACAAGTGCACTGAGGAACGTGTAATGATTTATTAATTGCGCGACCCTCACGTTTTTCCCGCTCTCTCTCTCCTTTAGCCTGCCTACGTGTTGCAGATCTTCCCTCCGTGCGAGTTTTCAGAATCTCACCTTTCACGGCTTGCTCCCGACCTCATCAACCAGATCTCCAGCATTTCGCCTCACCTCATGATCGTCATCACCTCGGTGTGATCCCGCGCGTCGTTTAAAACCTGGACTCGTATGAACCTCGATGTCACGGACACGTTTGCGCTCCCGGACTTGATGGAGCTCAGGAGAAACCGGTGGTGTTTGGAATCCTCCTACATATCAGTGTGTGCAGCACCACTCCACATTATCTCCCATTTCACATTTCTCTGCTGTATTTGTATTTATTGGTGATTTTTTTTTTTTTTTTTTTTTTTTTTTTTTAAACTCATGGAAATTCTTTGGGAAATCAGGATGTTTTTCTTTCTTTCTTTTTTTTTTTTTTTTTTTTTTGAAGAACGAGAATAGACAAGTGACGCAAAGTGGACGCTTTTTTTTTTTTTTTTTTTTTCATTTCTTCGATGATTGTTTTTTTTTCTTTTTCTTTTTTTAAAAAAAGATGGAGAATACAAACCGTTATAACAGACTAATGTATTTTTTAAATAATCCTGCACGCCATTTATCGGTCAGGAGAAATAACGTTGTACATTTCAGAGGATCGACTCATCATCCTTGCTTTGTCACTTTTTTTGTCACTCACTTTGCTAATCCACGTTAGCGTAGGCTCAAACGCCGGCTCTTGGAGTTTTGTGATTGCGGGACTGTAAATATTTTAAATATTTAAAAAAAAAAAAAAAAGAAAAAAAAAAAAAAGACATCGGCGAAAATGGCTTAAACCCCAGGAGAGTTGCCCCTTTTTATTTTCAACCTTGGAACTGACTCCGGAAATCTTCACTGGGACGAGACGAGCGGAAAAGAACATCATCGTAAATGTTTGTGATGTAAATACTGAAGACTTTGGGCTGGCAGCTTTTGAGGGTTTGTTTTGCGGGCACTTCAAATTTTCTTACTCAAATAAAAAAAAAAAAATCCAGAAAACTTGAATATAACAGTCATAATTTTTCTCTCTCTCTCTCTCTCTCTCTCTCTCTCTATCATTTCATCATTTGTGTTCATTGATCTTGAGATCATGAGAAAATCATTTTGTGTAAAAATAAATGTCTCTAACCAAATTGAAACATCGACAGGAATACTTTTGTGGGTTTTTTTTTTTTTTAATTTTTTTAAAATCAATTATTACATAAGTATATTTAAAAAAAAAAAAAAAGTTACAGCACTATGCATCCAATATTTAGTCTTAAGTCATAATCTTACTATAATTTTAAATAGTGAAATATTTAATTTTTACAGTGTTTACTCTGGTGCCATGAATTTTGAAAAGATTCAAAAAAATATTGGCACCCACTACATTAATACAAATGAATACCAGGTATGGTGTATGTTGAGACTTCAGAATGTTTCAGGGAGTTGTGTTCTGTGTAGCTGTGTTCTGCTGCCATCACGTTCTCACTGAAATATCGTGATTATGAAATGAGCGCAGACGATCGCCACCGCAGAGTTACAACTACTAATAAACTCTCAAAACCTTTTTCTCAAAGCCACGTAAACCCTGGCAAGTTAAAATCTCTTTTTAAATGGCTTAAATAAAAAGGATAAACTGGATATGAGCACACACTCAGACTCCAACAGGTTATAAAATAAACAAATTCGGCTAAAGTACAATCGTCTCTCATTTTCAGTTTGTTGCAGTATACAAAATAAACTTAAAATACAAAATAAAAAATATTTTAAATACAAATGGACAATGGAAAATTTTGCTTTGGGCTTGTATTTTGTTTTCCATCAAATCGATGTGAACGCGTATCACCTCGGATCTGTAAAGTACGAACTTCTGAGGAAGACTTGAAGGTAGCGTGAGAGCAGGAAGATGAACCCCAAGGATGTGCAGATGTGCTGTAATTTAAGTACTGACATCAACGTGGCTGTTCCACAACATTAAATGTAACTGTAAATAGACAGAAAATATTGCTAAAAACCTTTAAAATCGTTCTTTAATTAATATAAATTGTACTCACTGACAAAATGCTGTTGTATAAGAGGAATAAAACACATGCTGTTAGGAAAATAATCAACTTCAGGGTGGTAACAGTAACTCCGGTTCATCAGCCCAGTGTTTTACTACACAGCTCGATATCACTGCTGAGGATTTTGCTGGAACCACATGGGGTCATGGATGGAGAACCCTGATTCCACAGTGTCTACAGGATGTGTTTTACTCTTCATCTTCACCACCATCCTTCCTCAAACACACGAAAAGAGCTGGTGAACATCTGAACATCTCAACCAGCATTCACCAAATCCTAAATAATACCCACACCAAATTAACAACATTGTAAAGTACGAAATTATCCAGAGAAAAAAAAACCCACTGATGAGCCAAATGAACCAGCATGAACAAGGAAGAACTTTCTAGAAACTTATAATGCCAGCTAGATGTTTTGGCTTGTTAGTGTGTCTTGGAGTTTGTTGGTCTGGTATCTTCACCTGCAACTCAGAATTGAGGCGCTCGAAGTAAAGAAGCAACAATCGTCACTGTTCTTTTAAGTGTGTCTCTGGTTTCTCAACAAAAGGCAAAAGTCCAATAAACATCCTGAAGCCCTGTTCTTCCCTGGTACAGTGGTTAGTGTGAGGGACCCTGGTGTTAGAGATCATCAGTTCTTCCTTTTTTTTTGGGCCATATTTAAGATGAAGAAGGTGAAAGTGATAAAAGCTGCTTCTACTATCAGTGAGACTCTGTGGTTCAGTTGGTTGAGCCTTGCCTCTTGGTGTGGAGGTCCTTGGGTCGAAACCCAGGCAGAGCTCCAGGATATGGGTGCTGAAGGTATGAATCACAGGTAGTGTGTGGGGAAGTGGGATGGACTGATGGTGAGGTGAGGGAGGTGAGGGAGGTGAGGGCAACAAGTGGCTTCCCCCCCTGGTTGGGGTAAGAAAGCAAAAGGGGGCTTATGAAGCTTGAAGTGAGTGTAGCAACTTAACTTCTGTCTCCCCAGCACAGATCCAAAACCTACCATTCCCCACTTTTTGGTTTTACCTTCAACAACACCTCCTTCAACCCTCTTTCTTTCTTTCTCTCGCTCTCTCTCTCTTCCCCCCAGCCATCCTCTACCTTCACCTCCACAATCCAAGCACAGACTCAAACCAGGAACCTCACACATGGGAGGCGAAACAGTCACCACTGAGCCACAAGTCCTACATAATAACATGGTCTTTGTTTTGGGGGTTTGTCTTCTAAAACGAAACTCAACACAATAAATTCAGTAAAGTTCAGTGTTCGATCATCCAGTTATTCCAAAGATAAACTTGATGGATAAGGAAATTGTCAGTAGATTTTGCTTCCGATTGTTTTATGATCACATTCGACCGGACGTCAGTGTAATATTGAGAGAAAATGATCAGTGCTAAGAAACACACCAGTGTCTTGGAGAGAAAAAAGAAATAAATCTAATTTTCTTTGCTATTCTTCCACCCACATGAACTCCTCGTTCCTACAATTTTTTAACTTTGCTCTATTTTTAGACCCTGGACTTTTTTTTAGTAGCATGAAGATGATTTTTTTATTAGCACCATAATGCACCATTTCTGACTGACTAACCAAATTCACTAACATGTTGATCTCCTGGAACAGGCGGTCGAGAGCAGAAGGATGAACTATAAAACAAATTAATGATGTTTTTTTTAACTATAAAACTGATGGTTTTAACATATATAGAGTATATGAGTTTGGAGGATGCTCAGGATTTGTGGACCAACCTGAAACCGGTGCTGAAGGACACACACCAACCCATCAAACACTAACACGTTAGTTTGGTCTTTTGGTTTCCTGTAAAAGCCGAGTGATCCAGTGTGAATCGGAGAGAATGTTCTAGAAATTTCACAATCACACCTACAGATACGACTCAGTGATCCAACAGGTTTGTTGGCGATTCTCTGAGGGATACGGGGGAACTTGATGAACTCGTCCACGTGTTACGCAACATTCCGGGATACTTCAGAAGAGCATTAGGAGTTGGATACAAGAAATGAAATAAGGATAAATGAACACAAACAATCCAACGTTATAGTTTTGAAATACTGAGTATTTAATTGCTCGTTTACATTTGGAGTAAAAAACACTTTCACAGATATAAACGGAGTATATTAGCTTCATCATTGTAACTCATTGCAATGCATTCTGGGTAATTTGAGCTCCTAAGGTCTACCATCAAGTCGACGTGATCCTTCGTCTCGCAGTTATCCAAAGAACGTCACTTGAGGAAAAGAACGGCCCTTTAATGCGGCCAAGTGGATTCAGCTAAGGGCAAGTCAAGGACCGCGGATGATAAACAGCGGAACGTGGATGAAGTTACTCAGCGTTTCAGATCCTCGCTGGAGCCGAACAGCGCCACCAACTGCTCATGGTACAAAGCAATGTTCCTCTTCATGATCTCTTTACAGGGACCCAGCAGACGCTCGAACGCTTGGATGTCGATCACTGAAAGAGAGGCGGAGAAAGAAAAAAAAAAAAAGTGTGAAGTTATCAAATATTTTATTGCACCTTTAGTCCTAGCTGGATTTTTTATTTTTTTTTACAGAATGTCAGATAGCAATGCTTTCTGGGTAAGCTGTTCTCCTGAAGCTAACAACGAACTCGCATCCAAGTTTCCTCACAATGATGAAGAAATGAGACGGACCTTAATACAGCCAAGGAGACTCGGGAAAGAAGGAATACAGAATACAGCTGTGTTTTACCTAAACACTTGGTTTCTCCCACAGCGTAAACGGACGCAGCTCGAGGTTTGTTAGTGACGAGCGCCAGCTCTCCAAAGTACTGACCCCGAACACAGCGGGAGACCTCCACCTCCACCTCCACCTCCTCATCCTCGCTCCTCAGATGACCTGCTTTAGCCTGCGGACAAAAAAAAAAATAGACCAAAGCTACGTTCCGAGATCCAGGCCATGGATCGTAAACTAGAGAGCAAGTAAGTTGAAATAAAAAAAGAAAGGTCTACATTATTGACACTCGAGTTTAACAGCGTCACAGTGGGGGCGGAGCCTTTCTGATGACATCACAGTGTAGCCTTGATAAAATAATTTTAGTTTTTAATATAATATTATATACAATGTCTTTTAGCATGGGTAAAGAGTGTGATATGATATATTGTGTTTTCTTTTTTAGGCACTGATTCACATGTTGTGATTTACTTTTCTCTTGATCATGATCTTCACAACTCCAGACTCCACGATGTAGAAACAATCCGCCGCGTCGCCCTGTTTAAAGATCACACACTTCCGGGTCAACGTTTTCATTTTCATTCGGGAATAAAGACTAAAAACAGACACATCACATTTTGACCTGTTTAATGATCTGGTCTCCATCTTTGAAGGTTTTTGCTCCTAAAACGTCGACCATCTTCATCCGCTCTGATAACTGTGGATTCACATGAGGAAATAAAGTCACTCAAAACGTCCTACATGGAATATATTTTGACATGGAGCGTCTACAGAAAAATGGACAGAAGCACCTACACTACATTTTTCCCTCGTCAGAAAATCCATATTTTTTCATATTATAAATATGCAAATATATATTAACACGTCAACCCTACATGCCCCGCCCCCTTCCTGACAAACTGGCGTTTGATGTTCTGCATTTGCATAGTGGAAGCTGATTGGCTCCTTTTTTGATGATGCAATAATACTGTCAGATTTTTCAGTCAGATCTTGTTTTGTAAAGTTTAAGATGACTTTGAAATAACAGGACAAACATGTACGGTACACTCCGAGGAACATTTTTTGTAAATAAATGAATTAAGATGAAATGCTTTCTAGGAAAAAAAAACAAAACAAACATCATGTCTACAAACATTTCATCACGTCTACAAAATTCTCTCCAATGTCACAATTAAAAATTGTTAATCTCATATTAATTTGGTGATTTGTCGTTATGCTTTCGTAATCGCTAAGCTAAGTTTTTATTTTATATTTTAGTTATTGTAATTATTACTGATATACAGTGATAATGCCGTGACTAGCGGTGAGTAAAAACAGTCAGTGAGCGAGAACAAACCAAAAACACACACCGACCTCAAGAGATTTCAGTAGAGGCACACACTCGATGAAGGCCTCGTACATTTTCCTCTTCTTGGCGTTATTTTTCACAATCAGTCTGTGAAACGTCTCCCTGTCCTACACACAAGGAGTTTATAGAATATTACAGAATAATACCATTTAGTTATTTACACTTTACTCATTAAAATAAAAAATACAGTTTGCTCACTGATATTTCTGTATTTTTAGTGAAAGTTAGTTTTTGACATCACCAGAGCCCACAGTGCTCCCGGCTGGACGGCGATGATGGTTGCAGCACGTGGAGTGTTGTACATGAGCGCCAACTCGCCAAAACTGCCTTTATTATCGTATTTCCCCACACAGCGACTCACACCGTCTTTCTCCACCTCGATATCATACACTCCTCTGAGAGAGAGAGATACAGCACGCAGTCGAGTCTGAAAATCAGAGTGAACTACAAATCAGTCTTTATTTTTCATCAGTTATCAAATATTAGACCTCTCGATGATGTAGAAATTGTCTCCGTCGTCTCCCTGGTCTATGATGTGCTCGTTTGGCTTCACCAGCACCTCAAACATGGCGTCCAACACCTCAGAGAACTGCTCCTGAAACAGACAGAGGAAAGAGGGTGGAGTTATTATAGAAACGGATTGTGATGTACTGATTGGGTCCAAAAGAGGGCGCCAGTTCTCTCTTAATGCTGATCTACTCTGTACGATATTCATCACGATAAAAAAACCACACACTGCAGAAGAATTCCCTGGACGTGTGGTCTCGGATGATTTGTTTAATACGACAAGCGATTGGTTTAGCACCTTTGCAGCCAAAGATGGCTGACAGCTGAATTGGGTCTGGGTTAGAAAATCTGGATAAATCTTGGTATGAGAAAGCTTCTGCAAAGCAGGTCTACAATGCCACGGGCAGGACGATGTGAAACCCATACTGCAGTTACAAATAAAAAAACAATTGTTGCAGCAGAAAGAATCTTTAATAGACAAAGTGCGTTACCTTTTCCAGAGTTTTGAACAGCAGTATGTCCTTGCAGGCTTCCTGCAGTCTGTAGCGCTGCTGATCAGTTTTGGGGTGAACGACCTTCGGCTCAGAGTCGTCATCGTCATCCTCGTCTGGGTTGTAAGGCTCAGCACACACTGTGGGGACCATAACACACAATGTAACCCACACACACACACTGCTGTGACATGAACACTAACACACACTGCAGCAACATGAACTCTGTAATACACACTGCAGTGACGTGAACACTGTAATGAGTGTTATTGCTGTAACACACATTCTAAGGGAACCAGTATCACTGCAACATGCACTGTATCAGTGTAACACACACATGTCCTGGGGGAACATTATCACTGTAACACACTGCAGTGTAACACACACATACAGGGGGAACATTATCACTGTAACACACTGCAGGAATCAGTGAAAATGTAACACAGATGCTGGGGAGAAAATAATCAACGTAACACACAGTTATATGCTATGCAGTGATATAGTGACTAACACACACACACACACCTGGGGGACAGTTATCAGTGTAACACAGTGATTTATGATGTAATTCACGTACCTGATACTCTGCGGCTGTGCTTGCGGGTGGGCGGAGCTACACGAGACAAAGACACATTGGCTGTGTTTCATTTTCCACATATTATTGCTCAGCAATTCAAGTAATTAAAATTAATCTGTAGTAGCTTTTGTTATTGTTTATTGTTTATCTCCAGAAGCAAACCTCAGTCCTGTTGGCTGATCAAGTGTGTTTGGTGTAAAAGGGATTTTGTGGATTTTTTTAAATTATTTTTGTCTAAACTGTTCCTTTAAACCCGGAGTGAGTCATCCTGTTTATTACAGTCGAATATTTCAGTGTGTTTCCTGTTCTGACTGATGGATTTATCTCCTCAGCTAATTAACACACGTGTCAGCGGGTGTGTTGTAGGTGGTTCGGGTGCGTTAAAGCAGGAAGAACCTGTAAAACATGAACCGTGGAACGTGGATTAACAGGAACGACGTACGTTTAAACGTGAAATCATCAGGAAAGTCATTCTCCTCCTCCTCCTCCTCTTCACCACATGTGATTATGTGTTCCCCGTCATCTTCATCAGACTCGTCTCCTCTCCTCAGGGCAGGTCTGCTCTCTGTCACTGCACTCGTTTTCTCCTCACGCTCGTCTCTCAGCTCAGTGAAATACAGAACAGCGAAGTCCAGCAAGTTCTCCGGCTGCTGCTTCAGAACCTCCACCGTGAAGCCCTTCAGCAGGTCCGGCAGAGCCGCAGGAACTGACACACTCATCATCAACACACACACACACACAGAGAGACAGAGAGAGAGAGAGAGAGAGAGAGAGAGAGAGAGAGAGACCTAGAACAGAACAAAACAAACAACAAGAGCAAAAAAAAAACAAAACTCAAAAAAAGTGTATCAAAACAATTTAAAAATCTTTTAAAAAAACAACTATATAAAAAGCTGAACCTAACAATAATATCTAAAACAAGCTTTAAAAAGCCGAACAAACATTTCCAATTTTTATGGAAAAAAAGCTAAAGAAAAAATACTGAAGCAAAGTTCAAAAATAACGTGGCACAAGCTGGAGAAAATCTTCACGCCAGCGTGAATTTAAGGAAAAAATAAAACAAAGATGGAGTATAAAATAAAAACAGGAGAAAATACAGTTGTACAGAAAAATACAGTTTAAAAGCTGTAAAGTTTAAAAAATGTTGCAGGTTTTTGTAAAAATGAAAACCACAGAATATTAAATGAGGTGAAAGTCGATTAGTGCTGCATGTGAAGTGGCGGAAAAACTGCAGACTGGAGCAAAGTTTTCAACACAAATAACAAACGCTGCACAGAAATGAGGCTGAGAGGAAACAGCGTCAGAGCAGCGTTTAAAACCTCGACATGTCGATAAACTCCATCAATAAGTACAGCAGTGCAGAGGACACACACACACACAGAGAGAAAAGAGAGGACACACACACACACACACAGAGAAAAGAGAGGACACACACACACACACAGAAAAGAGAGGACACACACACACAGAGAAAAGAGAGGACACACACACACACACAGAAAAGAGAGGACACACACACACACACAGAGAAAAGAGAGGACACACACACACACATACACACAGAGAAAAGAGAGGACACACACATACACACACACACACACACACACACACACAGAAAAGAGGACACACACACACAGAGTACACACACAGAAAAATACACAGGACACACACATACACAAACACACACAGAGTACACACACACACACACACAAAAACAGAGGACACACACACACATACAGGACACACAAACACACAAAGCTAAAATTACACACACTGTGATGCTTGATGTCACACGTGTTTTGTTTTAACGTAACAAAACTGGACAAAACTAAAATGTAATAAAACACCAGCACGAGGCTTAACGTTTCTGTTTTTAAATAAGAATTAGGGCTTAATTTAGAAGCCCTGCGATAAACCGAGCTTCAGTTTATAAACTTATATTTCATTTAAACTTTAAACTCCTGGATCCTCCAACATCCAAACAACATGAAACAAAAATACAAATAAATAAGTAAAACAATACACTGATAATGACATGTTTGGGGGGAAAAAAACTATTGCTGATTTTATTGAAAGGTATCAATAATTTTAACAATGATTAAATAAAGAAATAAAGATAAACAAACAAACAAACAAACAAACAAAACAAAAAACAATTATCACATATACAAGGTAATGAATTATGGCACATATATGATGTAAATTATTCATTTTTTCCCCAATAATCTTCCAACAAATAACAAAAAAAACATTTACACACACACACACACACACACACACACACATATATATATATATACACAACACACATACCACACACACACACACACACAGGAGACACAATAGCCTGTCACTTAGGTGGCGTAAATTATCGAGCAGGTTGGTGAATAATGAACCCATATTAATATTTTATAAACCCAATAACTGGATTAAATTTAAACTTGTTCTTCACTTCAGGTTTTCAGAAACGGAAATTAATTAGTAAAATCATCGTCTGATCACAAACTCGCTCACTGCCGGATTCCCTCTGCCCCGATTCACTCCATCCACACGCTGGTGTTGTGTAACTCCATCCCGCAGTCCTGAAATTAAATCACACTCACACACGACTGAACACTCAGTCTGATAAACAGTCTGTTTATTGTACATAACAAAAAAACTGCAAAAATTAAAACAAAACAAAAACTTCATCCAGCAGGAGATTTACAGAGACACTCATCAGAATCAGACCTGATCACAACATCATCACCATCATCACCATCATCATTATTATATTAATACATTATTACTATTATGTATAATTATTATTAAAAATTAAAGTGTTTTACATAAACAAAACTGGAACTAACACACACACACACACACAGATTCCCTGAGGAGCAGAGACTGAGGTCACAGCCGGGTGTAATAAGGCACGTCATCACTCCTCTTCAACATAAAATAAAAACACAATCAATGTACAGTCATGTGGAAGGACGTCCGGATGTTGTGTGTGTGTGTGTATATATGTGTGTGTGTGTGTGTGTGTGTGTGCGTGCGCGCGCGTGTGTGTGTGTTGTAAATTCACATTCTTCAGTAACCCCCTCTCATCACAGGCTTGGTGCGATCCAGTTCAGGAACTTCATGGCCAACTCGAACCCGAGGAAACACGCCTGTGTGTGAGAGACACACACACAAACACTGCTGGTCAACTCTGTGTGTGTGTGTGTGTGTGTGTGTGTGTGAGTGTGTGTGTGAGAGAGAGTGAGTGAGTAAGTGAGTGACAGAGAGAGAGAGAGAGAGAGAGAGAGAGAGAGAGAGAGAGAGAGAGAGACTCACAGCATTAGCGGGGAACGCTCGGATCATGACTGCATTAAAGCCCTTATACAGTGAGGCCACGCCCTCCTCCCTGACCAGCTCCCTCAGAACATCCCGGAAACCGTTAGGGTATTTCCCCTCTGGAGCTACACACAGGAAATACACACACACACACACACACACACACACAGGAAATAAACACACATAGAAAGTACATTTCATGTTTGTATATGGTGTGTGTGTGTGTGTGTGTGTGTGTGTGTGAGAGAGAGAGGGATGTTTGTGTGTGTGTCACCTGTCTGGAATCGGGATTTGAGGACGTCAGGTGGAATTGCGACGGCCCAGTTAAAGATTCCCGCCATGCCGCCAGCAAACAGCACACTGGGCACGTTCAGTTCGTTCGGGCTACACACACACACACACACACGCACGCACACACACGCACGCACACACACGCACGCACACACAATTCAACAATACTGTAAAAGTGGAGAAATCCCACAAAAACACCAATAAATCCGAAACAGATTAATTATAATTCGCTCGTCACAGCAGCAACCAGGACGCACGCTCCTTTTCATTTATTTGTTTGTTTATTTGTTTGTTTGTTTATGCAGTCGTACCTCTTGCCCTCTGGCGTGAGGAGGTTCTTCAGCCACTCGTAGGTCATGAAGTACATCCCACTGGCCGGCACGTCTGAGACACAGAGTGACAGCTGTCAATCATCCACAGAGGGCGGGGCATCAGTCAGTCCTGAGCCACGCCCACCGTGTACAGGCCTGACATTAATGTTTCATAAACGCTGGTTAAAGCATTAATTATGAATTAGGGCTGTGTTTTTTTTTCTTTTATTTTTTTAATAAGGGAGGAGCGTGTAGGGTTTTATAAGCCTTCTTATACATCTAACATACTGATCCTGACCTCCCTAACTAGTGCCCTGATGAAGAGTGCAGCAAGACGTCACAGATTTGATTCAGCCGCAGAAAACACACAACTGCTTGTGTTTGTGTGTTATTTTCCCCCAATTAGGAACACACACCGTACGTGAGCCAGTGAGCCACGGGGGGGGGGTCGAACCCGAGTGCAGAGACGAACTCAGGCGCGGTTAAAGGTTCGAAGGCTTTAATGAGAAATCCAAAAAAAAAAGAAAACACGAAAGGGTAAAACACAAGATGCTGGGATTATCGGCATAGTTCAGTCAGTGATTACAAAATCCACAACGCAAAAATTCTCTTCAGAAAGGTAATCCAACAAAAATAGATTCTTCTCGAGAAAAGAGTCAAAAATCCCAAAAAAAGGTTTTACTACAACAACAGGAAAGGAAAAACCAGAGAACCTTACACGAGACACGAAGTGCCGGAACCGCTGAACACCAAGCAAAGGAACTGAGGGACTGGGCAACTTACACACACACACACAGTGGCGGTGATGAGATTATCAGCAGACAGGGAGAACAACACGGGGAGGCAAAGAGGACCTCTGGTGGCCCAAACACAACATAAACGAGTCCAAAATCCTGACCCTGTACTCATTTACAGTCTCGGCAGCCGCAGCGTTGCGCTCACAGCCCCGGCGTAGGGATACGACGACACCTGCAGGACAGAGCTGACTGACCCGAACTACTCCGGGGTTTTAAGTTTTATAGTCGTGTGTTTTAAATGTTTATTCAGTGACGGAGTCACGGTGAGAGACCTGAGTGAAAAAGGCTCAATTACACACACACACACACACACACACACACCTACCTCTCATGAGTGTGAGTGCTGTGCCTTTATAGATGCCTCTGATTCCACTTTCCCTGTAGAGCTGCTTCACACAGTCCATGGGCCCGGCGTATTTAATCTCTCCTGAACCCGCCTGGATCTGTAACACACACACACACACACACACACACACACACACCAGCCGAGCCATTGAATGTCATGTTAAGTGTCATTACACACACAGGAGCACACAGGAGTAGGGAGCATTTTGGAGCAGGTAAGACGACACATGCGCACACACACACACACACACACACACACACTCACCTGCAGCAGGCATTTGATTCTCTCTCCAGGAGCCATGATGGCTGTGGTGAACACACCTGAGAGCATACCGGCTGCAAACAGCTGAGGATACCTGCCACACACACACACACACACACACACACACACACACACACACACACACACACACAGAGATCAGTATAGCCCATCAGCCTACATATCCTACATCCTGGTTCTCTAAACCAGCCGAACGTCTCATTGGAGTCCAGTTACAGTTGAACGTGTGACAAACAAAAGTGTTGTTGCATCATCAAATATACGAGCCAATCCTGTTGCAGTATGCTAATATAAATCTAACAGAATCTAATATAATCTAATATAAAAGTCATGTGAATCCAGTGTATCAGTGAAGGGGGTGTGGTTTGTATGACTAGGGGGTGGTCTCTGTTAGCATATTTGTCATTAAGGATTTAAGTGTCTGTTTTGTTATGATTTTTTTTTTTGTGAGTAAATAACAGAATATAACCGAATATTAAAAAAACACGTCCTGCACTCTCCTAAACACGCCCACTTCCTATTCACTACAGTGTAATTACTGAGTAATACGTGATTAGAGGAATCAGTGAATAATAAACTGAGAGTTTGTGTCAGTGTTTAAATGCACATGGACTCACGTGAGAATGTCGTCAGGGCTTTTCTGCTGCAGCTTCTTTCCAAGACCAAAACCGAAGAAACACACAGCAAACATGGGGGTGACGCCGATAATGGGGGCGGCCATGCCTTTATACAAACCCCGAACCCCCTGAGAGAGAGAGAGAGAGAGACACACAGAGAGAGAGCGAGAGAGAGAGAGCGAGAGAGAGACACAGAGAGTGAGACACAGAGAGTGAGACACATAGAGTGAGCGAGAGAGAGAGACACAGAGAGAGAGACACAGAGAGAGAGACACAGAGAGTGAGCGAGAGAGAGAGAGAGAGAGAGTGAGACAAAGAGAGAGAGAGAGAGAGAGAGACACAGAGAGTGAGCGAGAGAGAGAGAGAGAGTGAGACACAGAGAGAGAGAGAGAGAGAGAGAGAGAGAGAGAGAGTGAGAGTGAGACACAGAGAGAGAGAGAGAGAGAGAGAGAGTGAGACACAGAGAGATACAGAGAGTGAGACACAGAGAGTGAGCGAGAGAGAGAGAGAGAGAGTGAGACACAGAGAGAGAGAGAGAGAGAGAGACACAGAGAGTGAGACACAGAGAGTGAGACACAGAGAGTGAGCGAGAGAGAGATTATTACCTATGAGATCAGTGATAAAAGGCTTAGTGCAAAAGTTTGTACACCCATGACAAAATTATTCTCTTCATTAGGATGAAAAACACATGTATGAACAGTCTGCGTTAAGTAATGTTAACCCCTCAGGTTTGGAGACATTCCACCGATACTGTCTTGAGTTGTTGTAATATCAGACCTTCTTTACAGAGTTTCTGTGCAAAGGTTTTGGCACCTCACCTCCTTGGCGAGGGTTTTCCTGAAGCAGTCGAAGGTACCGGCATAGAGAGGCGTCTGACCTGGTCCTGGCTTGGGCTGAGTCTGCAGACGCACCTGTCCCACACACACACACACACACACACACACACACACACTCATTACTTGCTTTGCACAGATACCTTATTCCCTTATTAATAACTCGATGTGTGACGTCAGCAGATCTGTCACGTGGTACACGTTGGCAGCAGAAATTTGTGCCAAAGGTCGAAAACTCACAGCTGTGTAGTGCACAGAAAAAACACTCTCTAAACAAAACAGGAATAAAATAAACCGCAAACTGCAACTTATTTCTAATCTGGGAAAAAGACGAGCTTTATTGCATGACATTATATTTATTATATTACATTTCTTATCATGCTCGGTTATTTAAAGTTGTTAGCCAGGCTGCTAGCTATGAATGAGCAAAAGGAAGACATTGTAGTGGCTCAGTTGTGACATCAACAAGTCTTTGCTTACACTTTTTTTCTTATAATTTATTTTAATATCCAAACATTGTCCTCTGTTACCTTTATGGTGTCCAGGGGATGACCAGCGAACACCAGGCAGACTCCCCCAAACCCGCCGGCCAGGAAATTTTTCCCCGGGCTTATGGGTTGCGCTTGTTTAGACATGGCTAACAAGCTTCTGGAGGTATATATAAACAACTAAAAAATAAAAAAGACCTAAACCTAACCCGTCTGCGGCGGAGTTTCCTTCGGAACTAAGCAGAAGGACAGAAAGATCCTTCAGTGCGGATCTCAGAGACCTTTCACCTAATTATCCACCCGGACCTATTTTACTGTTACACCTCACTTCAGGAGCGAAGGAGCGTCTCTATAAAACCTCCGGGCAAATGTCATAAATATGAATATATGCATAAATATTTACACACAATAACCAAGTTGGTAAAAGTGTGTTTAAAAAAAATCCTAACGATCTAATCATAACCACAAGCAATGAATCATTCTTACATTAACATTTGTTACGATTTTGTGTTGTAGTTTTGTTTTAAATGTGTCGTTATAGACATTCTTGGCGACACCTAATGGCCGCCATCTTAATGATTCCAGAATCGGTTCTGATTCAATCCGAAATGAACTCCTACTCCTTATACACCTGGCTTAAAATAATGGCTTTTATAAAAAAAAATTTTTTTACAACCTTTTATAGTGCACTGTTTATAAATAAGGAGACGTTTTAGATTAACTTATGCATTTGGAATCCGATTGAGTCGACTCAGGGAGTCAATTCCACAAGCTGTGACCTACATGACGATAGAAAACTGCGATGTCAAAGTACACAATAAGCTGTTATAACTGATATCGTGACCTACAGGTGATCTAGACACATTTATTAACCTCTTGTGCTACCTATGTAAATTACTAACATTAAACAATTCTCATTTTTAGCTAGATGAATTGACTTCCCTCCTTCAGGAGGGCAGCAAATTAGCCAGTCACCCTTTTATTAAAATAATAAACATTTATTATAATAAATAAACAAACAAATAAATAAAGCACACTTTTGACTCGTGAATTAGTGTTCATTAGGATAACTGGCATCTTTATTAGTGTTGTAAACTTTACGAAAATACAGTTTGTTACCATTTCCCTTCTGAACACAATCCCCTCTGAGAGAACATATAAGCTTTAACACATCATTAAAGCAACACGAAACAGACTGACACTCAGTTCAGCTCTTTAAATCTCTCCCTCACACACACACACACACACACACACACAGCTTGTTCACTCCATCACACCTTGCTTTCTGAGTTCAGTCTTTCTCTGCATTGGCGTATTGTATGTTTATGTGTGTATGAGTTAAAGAGTGTGTGTGAGTTATAATACTGGCAGAAAGTAATCTTACTAGGGACCCTTGATCTAATGTTTAATACTGGACAGACAGGGAAAGAGATTCTCCTCCATTACATTACGATGATGGAATTAACAAAGTAAAACACCCAGAAAAAAAAAGGGAGAGAGGTAGAGACTGAGACGATGTGAGTTGATATGTATCTGAACAAAAAAAAACAAAACAAAAAACAAAAACATCAATTGAAAAACACTGACATTTAGAATACTGCAGTATGAAGCTCACTAGAACAGCTCGGTTTAGGACACAGCACAGGAGGTTTAGTAAGGCTCAGGAGATTAAAGCTGAGATTCGGATGAAGTGTGATTAAGTGTGCACTAATAAGGAAAAACACTGCAGGATGTTAGAGCAGACTTACTCCCTAATGCTGATGCAGAAGTCTGAGCAATCCATGAGTTAGCTACAGTCTGTTTAATTTAGGCTGACCTCCAGCACTCATTACCGTATTTCCCAGACTATAAGGTACGTACAGATGTTATAATCTCTGCATAAGCATGAACAGCATCTCACTTAACATAAACAAGTGTGATTTATTGTAATCTAATGATTTGATTTGAATTAGAGCAGTTGTAGCATTATGGGGGCCTCCATCTTTATTCCCCCCCCCTTAGTGCAGTTTGTTGTCACTTGGCATCAAGGCTCCGCCTCCAAAAGTCTAAAGGTGCAGGTGTAGCTGGAACTTTAACTGATGCAGGCGATGATAAAATTCCACTTTTTTCTCCCAAAGTTAAGTGTGTGAATACAGACGGCTGCTGTTCGTCGCTGCTATTTTACACAATCATTTCATCAAAATAGAACTTACTGACCTTAATGATGTCGCTTGATGTATATGTAAGCATATGAAAATTTGGACCTGTATTTAGGGATTATGGATTTACTACGTAGCTTATATACAATAAACTCGTCTCGGCTGATCGACATTTGGATTAAAGATGGCTCTATAATGAAGCGTAGTATTTCAGAGAATTTAGCATTTGATTATCTGGAAAATATGGTAGTGCTCTTGTTTTATGTTGAGAAATTCCCCTTACATGTCATTCTCGGTGAAGTATGATTCTACACCTGCTCCCTGTGTGTAAGGGACCTCGGTGTAGTGCACACGGTCAGCGTTAGGGACAGAGCCGTCAGTCAGCGCCGATCTGAGGGAACTCTTTATAAATCTGCTGCGCTATGAGCTTGTCCATCTGTCTGGCCTGAGCCGAGCTCTCGTCCTCTCCGGGGTCGTCCTCCTCTCCCAGGATCCTCTGCAGCGCCGCCTGCAGGTCAGAGAGACGGTGCTGATGCTGCAGGTAATCGGTGGTGCGCATGATGGCGTGCATGAGTGAGAGATACTCCATCCTCAGCTAGAGAGAGAGATGAAGAGAGAGAAAGGAAGAAAAGAAGTAAAAAGAGGAAGACGAGAAGATGGAAGAGAAAGATTGATGGCCAGTGGGAAGTAGGGAGGACGAGGTGGACAGACAAAAAACAGAGAGGTTTGTGTATAGGGATCTCTAACACTGTTCCTTTAGAACTATTTAAATATAACCATGTGTGTGTGTGTGTGTGTGTGTGTGTGTGTGTGTGTGTGTGTGTGTGTGTGTGCGCGTGCGTGTGTGTGCGCGTACCTTATCTCCGGGAGACAGGTCTGATATTTGCCGGACTGCGATGTCGATCATCACCATCATGTCAGTGTGGTAGAAAATGTTGGCTGTGTTGCGACTGGAGAAAACGTCCTGCAGGAACTTGAGTACGGAGTGTGGAGCCGGGGGGGCGTGTTTAAATATACACACAGGGTCCTCTACAGGACACACGCCCGTGTGCACACACACACACACACGCACGCGCGCACGCACACCCAGTGAGAGTCAGTTACAAACTGCTCACACACACTGTGTCTCAAATCACACACTATTTACTTAAAAGTATATACTATGTGTTGATGTACGTCAGAATGTTTTTGGGGGTTTGTGTATGAGAGGTGGTGTGTGTGTGTGTGTGTGTGTGTGTGTGTGTGTAAAACCTCCTCTGTTGAGCAGCAGCAGGATTTTCTCAGTGAGAGTTTTCACATTTTGTCTTTTTATCAGAGTTTGCATCACCACATTACTGTCTGGCACTGAGGAAGAGAAAACACACACACACACACACACTTTATTCAATCAAACAAAACAGTCACATACACAGACTGATGTTCTATAGTTAAAAATGTAAAACTGCCTCTCTCTCGCTCTCTCTCTCTATATCTATATATATATATATATCTATCT
>CM075022.1:673878-684032 GCA_037576675.1 Pangasius sanitwongsei
ATATATATATATATAAACACACACACACACACACACACTCCCGTCTGTCTTTAACCATATCTCTCTCTCTGTCTGTATTTACCGGTCTCTTTGTTTTACATGAGTCTCTTTCTGTACCTGTCTTTTTCAGTCTTTCTCTCTGTACCTGTCTGTCTTCACCCACTTCTCTCTCTCTCTCTCTCTCTCTCTCTCTCTCTACCTGTGAGGTGCAGGTTGAAGGCCAGCAGTAGGTTGACACTCAGGTCTGGGAGCTGTTCAGTCGGGTCTGATGGAAGTCCGTCCTCGATCACGTCCAACAGGAACTGAATAAATCCAGAGTTCAGATGATCTAAGTGACAGACAGAGAGAGAGACAGAGAGAAAGATAGATGGAATAACAGCGAGAGGATGTCAGTCCTAAGGTTTCTGTGTAAATGCTAATTTTTTTCCCACAGAGATGTAAGTGTAGTATATGTGAGCAGTGTGTGTGTGTGTGTGTGTGTGTGTGTGTGTGTGTGTGTGTGTGTGTTGACGATACCGTAGTGGCGGTAGGGCAGCTGCTCCCCCATGGAGAAGATCATGGCCAACACCAGCGCTGTGTAACACATCTTCTGATGTTCTGCAGAGAGAAAAAACACCACCAGCTCTTAGATTATTAGATTAGACTTAAAGCCCCTTTAAAACTGATCAGAGATCAGATTAATAAACCCATTAACTAAACTGTAGCAGCACCAGGAAGCTGTGTTTCACATCTATAAATCTGATCCTGGGTCAGTACAATTCATTACAGATGATAACTGCAATCTCTCTCTCTCTCTCTCTGTACCTGTCTCTATAAAGTATATAGTTTTGTTGTTTGTATTCTATCAATATTTTCGGTAAAGATTAAAATATTGGCACCCTTGTGTTTGGGCCATGTGCTGGAAAAAAAAAAAGTAATGTCTCTCAAGCTCAGTAGTTCACCACATAAAAACAGGTGTGTGTGTGTGTGTTCTGACCGTGTGTGTTGCTCTGCAGGTCTCGTGCAAGCTCCATGGGGAGGATGGAGTTCAGCAGTGTGGAGATGAGCGAGGCGTCCAGACCACACATCGCGCCAAACACCTTCAACAGCAGCAGCCGCAGAGAGACACGATGTTCCTGCATAATGATTCACACACACACACACACACACACCAATATTTAACACATGCACACGTTGTGTGTGTGGCTTTGAAAGAGAATGTGTTTCCTCACCATCTGGTAATAAGAGACGAGAGACAGTACGGGCTCGGAATCATTGGCCCTGCACATCCTCTTACACACCTCTGGATCTGCATCTGTCTGAACACACACACACACACACACAGAGGATGTGAAACCTAGCTACAAAGAACTGAAACTGGTGTTTATTATAGGCTGTGTGTGTGTGTGTGTGTGTGTGTGTGTTTCACCAGTATCTGCAGTAGCTCCTCCAGGTAGCACGCGATGAGCTCGTGGTCCTCGTACAGAGCCCAGCTGCGCTGCTGCGAGTCGTCACGGTGACGAGCTAAATCATTGAATATCACCTCCAGCCGCTGCTCATCGTGACACACCTGTCCCCGTGGCAACGCCGCACTCAGATCCTGAAACGATAATGACTCATTTTTTTTTATCTTTAGCGGGACAGATTATGAGTAAATATACAACAAAGCATGTGAGAGAGTGTTTGTGTAAACATATTAAATAAACTCTGTAATAAAGCTAAATCAATGCATCGTGTAGCTGCTATACCTTGCTCTCGACCAACGACAGCAGCACTTGCTCCAGCTCGGCCGCCGCCCCTGGGATGGTCGCCTGGAGATGGCCGATGACGACGCCCACAGCGATGCGCGACATCTCGTAACTGAGGCCTGTGTTCTTCCTGACCAGCTCGATCAGCTCCGCCCCTGTCGTCATAGGAACCAAGGACAGACATGTGGGGCTGTCAGTAGCAGTGGGGCTGAGAGATACAGGGGGCGGGGCTGAGGGCCACTCTGCTTCTGACTGGTCCTCGATGGCAGGCTGAGATGTGATTTGCTGGAGCTGGGGTTGAGGGGCTGGACCTTTGTTAGAGGAGGAGGAGGACGAAGAGGAAGGTTCAGGTGGAGGAGGGGCTGGGGTCGTTTTTGAGTGGGACAGGTCAGGTGGAGGAGGAGGAGGCGTGGTCTTTTTAGAGTGGGAGTGGTCAGGCTGAGGAAGGGGCGGGGTTTTCTGAGTGTGCGAGATGTCTGGTGGAGGAGGGGGCGGGGCTTTTGATCGGATCGGCACAGGAGGTGGCGTGCTAGACGCACTGGGAAGGCTGTCATCAGAGAGAATGATGGACTGGGTGGAGCCGGACTGTGAGGAGGTGGAGCTTATAGTCGGAGAGGGAGAAACAGGGGTGGTCTGACCAGGGCTGTGGGCGGAGCCAGAGGAGATCACTCTGACTGGAACCTCAGGACCTGTTCAGAGTGACAGAGAGACACACACAGGGAGAAATTACAGTTTTTTATTCAACAAGTTCATATTTGACAAAATATTATAAATAATTTAGATTCAGATTTTTGATATGCGATAGAGATAATTTAGAAATATAGTTTCCCTATAAACGGTCACAAATATGAACTTTGATTAATTAATCCTCTCATTAACTCACACTTCAGGACATTAAATGCTTAAACTGTGTGGTTTATGAATAAACATGACATTAAAGTCACATTTAGGGGCGTGGCTTACACACCTAGGCGTCGGTGTTCTTTCTGTTTCTCTGGAGGGGGCGGGGTTATGGGCGCGGCTCGACGAGGCTGAGGAGGAATCTGAAGGAAGACCAGCAAAGAGTGTATTAGCATGTACTAGCGCGTGTTAGCGTGTGTGTATAGGCGCAGTACCTGGTAAAGTCCCGGTACATTCATGTTCTCTGCGTTATCTGGGATCGACTCGTTGGCCTGGCAGCTGTAAGCTCGGCTCAGGCCGTTGGGTGTTTGGTGGGCGGAGCTTAGTGACATCTCACTGCTGGAGGAAGGAATTCCTGTTTTGTGATTGGATGGAGTCGGGCTCCGGCGAGACAGCGTCTCCTTCCTGTGGTGGATCAGCTTCCTGTCAGGGAGGGAGAGAGAGAAGACTAACCTTAACACACACACACACACACACACTCAGAACCTATTTATACGGTACATATCTCACAAAGAAAGGGATTATGGGAAAGGGTCAGTTTTATGTACAACTCGTCTGGATCTTCTAAATTACGAACTCTTTCCGAATGTAGAAACATGGTGTTTGACTTGAGACACGGCTCATGACAACAATCACAACAACAGGGGAAAGTTTTAAAGAGAAGCTGACAGAGATCGTCCATGCGGCTGCACACAGACAAATACTCATCCCAGAACAGCAGGCTTATTTTACAGGTTGCCATGGAAACATGGTGGCCAGGGACTGATTTGCCCTCTAGTGGGCCTCGGTTTTAAAATCCTCGAGACGGACGAAAGGTATGCGGGCGGGTGTGACATATGTCATAGGTGGAGTATAACCCCAGGATATGTGAACATCTACACGCAATACGCTGACACGGGCGTATCCTGTCGCCATAGAAACTGTGACTCACTGCAGCACATCTCTCTGCTCCAGGTTGTACTTCCCACCGTTCTTCATGGCCACGTTGTGGATCCCCTCAATGGCTCTGTCTATCGACTGCAGAACCTCGTCATGCTCCGGAGCCTGAGAGAGAGAGAGAGAGAGAGAGAGAGAGAGAGAGAGAGAAACAGAGAGAGAGAGAGAGAGGGAGCGGAGAAAGAGGGAGGGAGGGATGGAGAGAGAGAGAATCTGTGTTTTCGGTTTTTGGTATTAAGAATGATTATAAGATCTTCTGAGCCGCTATTAGTCAAGGCACGTAACAGTTTAATGCTTTAACGCTTTAAAACTAAACACTTTTCACTTCAGTGAATAAATGTATAGGTTTTTTATTACAGTTCTTAAATTAAATACTGCATTTCATTTGGCTCTGTACTCGTTCTCTGCACAATGACAAAGATGAATCTAATCTAATCTAATCTAATCTATATTCTCTATAAAGCAGTGTGAGAATGTATTACATCATTTTTATTATTTTATGTTATTATTGTTATCATGATTACGCCACGCTGTGATACATGTTTCTGTCACGTTTACCCAACATTCTGTCCACCATCTGTCATCAGTGACAGCACAGTAACACACACACACACACACACACATACATACATACATACACACACACACACACACACACACACACTCTCTCTCTCTCTCTCTCTCTCTGTGGCCTGGAAAAAAATATATACTATAAATATATAACACATTTGTATTTATTAAGTGCAATACTTCAGCACTGTAGTAATAAAGCTGATGGTATTCAGCGATAATGATGAATAAATAGAGGTGTGTTAAAGGAAATAACATTTTAAAAAAATAATAAAAAATAAATACAATAATAGCAGTAATCATTCTGGACGTTTCCCTCTTGACAGATATTTTTGCCTTTATAGCTTGTTCTTTTTATTTATTTATTTATTTTTGAAGTTTTTATTCTTATTAAAAGGAGATTTTTCGTTGTGATGGTGTTATAGATTTACATCACGCTTCCCAGGCGACAGAAACGTGTAAATTACTGAATCAGACTGAATTAGATGAGATTGGACACAGAGCAGGAAAAGGCCATCTGCTGCATTCTGACGGACTTCCTGGTTTAATGTGCTCGGGGGGCGTGGTCACTGTGTAATCAACCAATCAGAGTGCAGGATGAAGCGGCGATCACGCGCATGAAGGGATTTCATGTCATAGGTTAGGACACATGAAAGTGGATTTATTCTTTAATCTGAGATCAGTGTAGTGTATGTAAACAAACACACAAACAAACAAACAAACAAACAAACAAGAGCCCAAAACCTGCATAGTAACCTGTGTTAATGTTTCAGTAAGCGCGTCTAACTTCAGTGTAAATGGATTATAGTGTGTGTGTGTGTGTGTGTGTGTGTACCGGGATTTTCTCCAGGTAGGACGCCGGGATGTAGCCGGTTTCTCCGGAGCAGCAGCGGGACCCGAGCCACCAGTGCTGGTTGCTCCTCTCCAGGATGAGGAAACTCTCTCCGGCCGCGAACGGCATTGAGTTCGGCTCCTTCGACTTGAACGCGTACAGAGACCGATACATGGCTTCAAACTAACTCCGATTAAATTATCTCTTTTAAACTTTTTATTCGCTCAACCTACTCGAACATGACGCAGTGAATCAGGTTATAGCAGTGGCGCTGTGAGAGAGAGAGAGAGAGAGAGAGAGAGAGAGAGAGAGAGAATCACATCACCAGCGGCTCCAGGCGCCTGTAAACACCGCAGGGGGCGCGCACGCAGCGTCACGTGTACGAAGCCACGCCCACTAGCGAGGATTCGGGGTGCGCGCACGCAGCCCTTTTGTTTTTTTTTAAATAAAATGGAAAATGGACGATAATGAGGGTGATGCGCGCGCGCGCAAGCGTGTGTTTTAAACTATTATTTCAATAAAGCAAAAAATAATCAACAATATTAGGATTATCATATACACATAAACACCAACATAAACAAATCAACTACAGGGAGAGCTACATATACAGAGTAACATAGATAGATAGACACACAGCTAAATAGATAGATAGATAGATAGATAGATAGATAGATAGATAGATAGATAGATAGATAGATCTGAAGCACTTCCTGCTGTGTAGCTGAAATAGTTCATTATGTATTTTGCGGATATGTTTTTGTTCCACATGTTTAAAAAAGACAGACATAAAGGTGTTTATCAGCTTATTCACCTCCTCACATCCATCCACTGTACAAAACCCCGGCAGTGAAATAACCAGTTATTACAATCCACACATGAAAATAAACGAGTAAACAGACAGAAATACATGGTGATAAATCTACTGGCCCATTGCTCAGTCTGAGACATCATCACTTCTTTCTTCTTCTTACTGTTATTATTATTATTATTATTATTATTAACAACAACAACAGCAACAACAATAATAACAACAACAACAACAACAACAATAATAATAATAATAATAATAATAATAATAATAAATAGTAGAGGAAGAAGAGAAAAAGAAGACTGTAGAAATATAAATGCTCTGATCATATATAATATGCACAATATTTATTTATTTATTTATTTGTTTATTTATTTATCTAATTTTAATAAGGTACTAAAAACAGCTGCTGTAATTATTAAACTTTTTTTTTTTTTTTTTTAAAGCGGACTTGTTTTGGCGCAGGGCATACTCACCGGATGTTGTCACCGGAAGTGCCTAGTGTGCAACGCGGTAACGTGTCCCCCCGTGAGCCGCCGCGCTGCCGGTGACTGTGAGCTTCTGCCCGCGATGGCAGCGCCGGTGTGTGTGAGATTATTTCTCTCCGGATCTCACTGCGGCTTTCGGTTATGTTCGACAGCTCTCCGGAGATTCACGAGGTATTTCAGTATTTAATCACGACACATATGTGTGTGTGTGTGTGTGTGTGTGTAAGAGTTTTATGTTTATCAGTAAATCATGATGACCTCTGTTCAGGTTAAATCAGCTGAAGTTATATTAACATGCACAGGCTTTACAGACTGCATCATCAGAATCATGCTGTATATAAATATTCATTAAATATTCATATATTTATAGAAAAAGTGGCTTATATGGTGAAAAGATTATCTAAAATTTCTAATTCAATTCTGCTCCACTTTGATGAAACTTTCGGACCCCTGCAGTCCGGTTCTGACCCGCAGCCACAGGCTCGGCCCGACGGACGATGAGATGTACCAGCGCACCACGGTGACGGTGATGCAGAAGGAGCCCGGCAGCGGTCCACTCATCTACAGCTACAGCTCACGGGGCTTCAACATCAACGGGAACAAAGTGATCGGACCCTGCGCCGTCGTCCCTCCGGCTATTCTACAGTGGAACGTGAGGAGAAGCTCTGTGGTGTCGTGTGTTTTATAGGAAATAGAGGACGTGTTCTGATGAGAGTTCTGTTCTTCTGGCAGGTGGGAAGTCATGAAGACATAACAGTGGAGAGTTTGTCTCTGTTCTACCTGCTGGAGCCGCGCATAGGTACGACTCGGACCTCACCCTGATCTCTAACCAGAACCCTGATCTCTAACCAGAACCCTGATCTCTAACCAGAACCCTGATCTCTAACCTCACACTGAGCTCTAACCAGAACCCTGATCTCTAACCAGAACCCTGATCTCTATCCTCACCCTGATCTCTATCCTCACACTGAGCTCTAACCAGAACCCTGACCTCAAACCAGAACCCTGAGCTCTAACCAGAACCCTGACCTCAAACCAGAACCCTGAGCTCTAACCAGAACCCTGATCTCTAACGTCACACTGATCTCTAACCAGAACCCTGATCTCTATCCTCACCCTGATCTCTAACCAGAACCCTGAGCTCTAACCAGAACCCTTTGCTCTAACCAGAACCCTGATCTCTAACCTCACACTGAGCTCTAACCAGAACCCTGAGCTCTAACCAGAACCCTGTCCAAAACCTGTACTGCCTGTAACTGCAGTAATGCCCTGTTTTTCTCTGCATGACTCAGACCTTCTCCTAAAATCTACATGTGTGTGTGTGTGTGTGTTTGTAGAGGTGTTGGTTCTGGGTACAGGAGCCCGTACAGAGCGTTTGGACCCCAACGTTCTCTCCTTCATCAGGAAGAAAGGCATTGCAGTGGAGGTGCAGGACACGGTGAGGACACTTCTCTCTCAGACACGTTATTATCAGTTCATCCATCCGTTCTGTTAACTTCATTATCTCATGTTAGTTTTCTCAAAAACTACTTCCTGTTGCAGAACGTCACTTTATTAAACACTTCTGCCACTAATTCGAAACAACCAGAGGGTATATTAATACAGGTCAGGAGTTACATGTCTTCTTCTTCTTCTTCTTCTTCTCCCCCTGTAGCCGAACGCCTGCGCCACCTTCAACTTCCTGACCAGCGAGAGACGAGTCACAGCAGCTGCTTTGATCCCGCCCCCCCCGCCGACTGCGGCGACATCAGAGTGACGTCGGTGTGTGTGTGTGTGCTACTGTAATACTGTGTATAATAAATGTGTTTTTGAATAGCTGTGTATCAGAACGCTGTTTTTTTTAAATTTGCCGTAAGAAGACGGATCGACAGACAGAGTGGAAGAAAACTTTTCAAACAGAAGAGTAAAGTTTCTAAATCACATCTTACAGCTGAAGCAGTGTGTTCATGTGGAAACCCTCCTCCACCATCGAGCTGTTACTGTACAAAAAGACGAGCTGTTTTACTGATTTTTTGGAAATCTGTTCGTCTTTAAAATCTGCGACGAGATTTCTAAGATGTATAAAAGGAGAGAAAATATTTTTCAGTTTCTATCCATCCATCCATCCATCCATCCATCCATCCATCATTGTTACAGTTGCCCTGAAGCTCAGTTCAGCACTTATTTTGGTTTTGTCCCAAGTTAAATACTTTCTACATTCAACCACAGACTTCTGTGATCATGTTGTCCCCTTCCTCTGTGTGTGTGTGTGTGTGTTTGTTGTCGTCCCGGTCAAAGTGGTTGCTATTATCCTTTATTATCCTCTTTCTCTGTTGGCCGGTCACTCGTCTCTCTCTCTCTCTCTCTCTCTCTCTCTCTCTCTCTCTGTATTCACACACACGTCCTTCTCAGAGCTCAGAGCTAATCTCTCTCTGGGATGATGGGAGGCTTTAATCCCTGCAGGATGAGTTACTGATTATAAACAATAATAATAATAATAATAAGAAGAAGAACAGGTGTGTGTGTGAGTCTTAATCAGAGTTTATTTTATTGTACACAATATTTAAACACTTCTCTTCACTCGCCTGTAGTGTTCACCCAATTTATTATAACACCAGTTTCGAAAATTGTGTGTGTGTGTGTGTGTGTGTGCTGCAGTTCTAATCGTCCGTGTCGACCTCACACTCTCTGCGGAAATCTTCGAAGCTGAACTCTGTCCCTGTCATGCGCCGGAAAAGGTCCTTAATGTCCTCACACTCCATGTCATAGTGTGTGGTGGCGTCGTAGGAGCGCGACACAAAAACCTGAGCCGAGAGGATGAAACACACACACACACACACACACACACACACACTGTTATATCACACACTGAAATTTAATTCAACAGGTAAATAAATCATAAATATTTTGTAAAAGTAAACTATTATTATTATTATTGACATTAATTTAAACTTAGTATTCTTTAATAAGTAATAATTATTAATTTTACCAATATACCTGTTATATATTAATAATTGTTAAAATATTGTTTAATAGAATGATAACAACCTTTTAGAATTATACTATATAGGAATATTTCACTGTATTCTTGTATTTAATAAAATATTACATAATAATAATCATAATAATAATAAACATTAATTTTACAGTATATTAATAGTATTAAGACTATAAATCAATTATTATTCAGTCTTTCAGTTTTACTAAATTTTGTTAAAATTATTATTGATCTTAAATTATGGAGCTCTTGATTGGACGGAGTTTTTGATTGACAGTGTGTAGGTTACCTGACTCCGCCTTCCGTCATCTGTGGGCACCATGAGGTTGCTAATGGAGACAAACCTGCAGGACGAATATATATATTTTAAATATATGTATATGTATTTACTCTTTATGTATAATACCTTGAACAATGTGAATATATAAATGATTATTAGTTAATAGTACTATATATTAATACATAAAAATGTATGTATTTATGATATAATTTAGATTAGTTGTGTTAGCTACTATATGTACGCTCAGTGAACACTTTATTAGGAACACCTGTACACCTGCTCATTCATGCAGTTATCTAATCAGCCAATCGTGTTGCAGCAGCATCATGCAAATATGGACAGCAGCTTCAGATAATGTTCACATCAGCCATCAGAATGAGGGGAAAATGTGATCTCAGTGATTTGGACATGCTGGTGAGTGTTTTTCTATAACGACTGATCTGCTGATTTTCACTCTGTAGAGTTTACTCAGAATGGTGCAATAAAGAAAAAACATCCAGTGAGCGTCAGTTCTGCAGACGGAAACGCCTTGTTGATGAGAAAGAACAAAAGGAGAATGGACAGAAAGGCTACAGTAACTCAGATAACCACTCTGTACAGCTGTGGTGAGCAGAAAAGCATCTCAGAATGCACAAC
>CM075022.1:688925-722695 GCA_037576675.1 Pangasius sanitwongsei
TTATGTAGCTCCAGAGTAACATTTATGTAGCTCCAGAGTTACAGTTATGTAGCTCCAGAGTAACATTTATGTAGCTCTAGAGTAACATTTATGTAGCTCCAGAGTTACAGTTATGTAGCTCCAGAGTAACATTTATGTAGCTCCAGAGTAACATTTATGTAGCTCCAGAGTTACAGTTATGTAGCTCCAGAGTAACAGCAAAGCGACATTAATGGTGACTCCAGTGTAACAGTGAAGTAACATGAAGGTTACTCCAGAGTAACATGTAACATTGAAGTAACTCCAAGAGTAACACCCATCATAACACCAGTAAAACATGAGAGTGATACTAATGTTACAACAACATATCACACTGTAGTAAAGTTGATTAACCTTAGAATAAGTGTCATAAGTGTAACGCCAGAGTAACAGTAAAGTAAGAGCGGTGTAACAGTGATGTAACACATACGTAACACCAGCTGTGTTCAAATACTGGATCTGATCTGCAGTCATTGTTGTTTGTATTGCCTGGTGTGAGTTTTTATAAAATCTTTTAGCAAGTGTGTGTGTGTGTGTGTAGGATTATGACCCCTAATCCCTCGCAGCAGAGCCAGCAGGAGGCCCTGTAAGTACGACCCTTAGTCAGGATTCAGCTTCATTAAGATTTGTGTCAACTTTAATGAGAGAGATTATTTTTCCTCTCACTCAGGCTCAGTCTTTAAGTCTTTAAGATAACCCAGGAGGCACACCTGATATAACACTGTAAATTATTTCAAATTACACCTGGAAGGAAAAATTTTGAAAAATGAAATAATTGAAGGAATAGCGACAGGTCTATAAAGTACAGCTTTGTCTTTGGTTAATATACTTTGAATGATACTTTTGAAACATAATAATATATAATAATATTTAGGCATATATATATATATGAGTCAGAGTCAGTGATGAAACATATTCATGTAATAAATGAGCGATTAGTGAACAATAACTGTTCATGTTTTCCAGATAAAGGATGCAATACTGCATGAAAATCATTATTTATTTAAATACAGATATGTTTTAAGGTTTATTCCATTCCATTAAGGTTTACTCCACAGACTGGAGGAGTATCAGTGATGATGATAAAGAAGAAGAAGAAGATATTGATGATGATGATGATGATACTGATGATGATGATTTTCTTACCTTGAGCCCGGTGCCCAGGACGATGACATCGAAGTCAGGCATGCTGAATCTACTGGAGCTCGCTGACGGTTAAACACATGGATGGGTGAAGCTGCTGCAGGTGTGTGTGTGTGTGTGTGTGTGTGTGGTCATCTTCATAAACACTGTAATACATGATCCCATCAGTCATAATCCTCTCAGTGAAGGAACATTAGGTGGAGGAGATCTTTCTGGGACGGTGAGGAAGAACGTTGTTGTGCACTGAAGTGATGCCTGAGAGCAGGATGGCATTGCAGCTGCAGGATTGATTCACTGATCCACAGACACGAAAACACTCCAGAGATACAAATGCCTCCAGACACACCTGTGCTCCAGACACACCTGTGCTCCAGACACACCTGTGCTCCAGACAGGACGACACCCAGACAGACAAATGCCCCAGACAGGACGATGATCCAGACAGACGAAGACACAGGGATAGATGAAGACCCCAGACAAGAAGATATGCTGTTCAGACAGAAAGCTGCCCCAGATAGACAAAAATCCCAGACAGGCAGATTCCCCAATTAGTGTTAAATTAATTAGAATTATATTTAATTGGTATTAGGACTGAAAATGTGCTACTGTACAGTTTGAATAAACTTTTATTTAAAGAGGTGTACATAGAAACCAGGAGGTGAAAACTTTTTTCTTTTTTTTGTTTGTTAACTCTTCTGACTGCACAATGCTCCAGCAGGTGGCGGTGTGCAGGTGTTCAGGTCAGGGGCTCACACTGCATTTCCCGGCATGCTTAGCGGCAGGAGCGCGCTTCCGCTTTAATGTGTTTACAAAAAAAAAAAAAAAAGAACACGTCAGAATTTAATTCAGTCTCTATTAGGGGCAAAGAGTTACATCATTCCTTCTTCATCATCATCAACAGCAACAACAGCAACAGCTGCGGTTTTTTTTAACTGTAAATTAATCACTCTATAAACCGTTAAAACTGTGAAAGTGTGCGCGCGAGAGTTTATTTTCGACCAGTTTCCTCTTCCGCATTTCAGACACTTCCGGTTCGCGTCACAACCCCAGTCATGTCGGTAAGCAACATTTCATTACTGCACAAATTTATTGACTTCATGCATGTCTACGAAATATGTCGGAGTTTTGTGTAAGGAATTAAACAGTGTGTGTGTGTGTGTGTGTGTGTGTGTGTGTGTGGTGCTGTTACAGTAAAAGCAGTGACTGTTACCACCGAGGAGTTGATTATTTTCCTCTAACAGCACGTCCCTGAATGTTTTATTCCTCTTACACCACAGCAGTTTACCAACTATTTAAATTTATTAAAAAACAACACGCCATATTTTTTATCCGTTTATAGTTACGGTTAATGTTTGTGAAACGATTTAGTTCCTGTTGTCGCTTACGTTATAGCAGCTGTAAACAGTCGTTCCCTCACCAGCCGCTCTTTGTTCTCTCTCTTCAAGTTAATAAGACAAAAAAACACGCAGCTTGTTCCGCATGTTAACGAGAAACCGCAAAGAAGCGTAAACTCCTCTGTCCTGAAGATGTGGTAAAACTTAAAGTTACAGCTTCACCTCTGACTGTTACAGAGCGCTGACACTGGAGACTCCTTCCATCAGTGCTACATAAACATCTCCTCACAGAAAACTTCACTGTATCAAAGTTTTTTAATCTTTTTTTTTATGTTTATTATCAATGGAGCGTTCGCCGTACACGTCCCTGTGACTGAGCTGTTGCTATAGAAACGATAACGTATTAGAACGAGCGCATTAATATAAACCTGCGCTGCTGTCAGAGCTGCTGTTATAGAGAACTAATCAACACCTTCTGACCAATCAGAGCGCAGAATTCAGCAGCGCTGTGAGATTATTGTATTAGAAAGCTGATTGGTTAGATTTGGTTGTATTGTGCTCTTACTGATTCGCTGGCGTTTGTTTTGTCCGTGTTGTAGTTTTCCGGTGAGGATGGTCGGGATCGGCACACTCGCATTCACGCTCGGAGCTCTCCGGGATTCCTGGAGCGTCTGGGAGAAACAATGGGGGGGATGGCGGTGGGCGTGGCCCTCTTCTTCCTCTCCTTCTACGTGCTCTTCACTAACGAGGTCAGTGTGCTTTACGTGGCCAAGTGCTAGAAACTGTGAAGCTCATAAAGCTTCTAACCAAACGCGGATCTGTCCCTGAGACGACGTGCTGAACATCTGGATACGTGCTCAGCGATCCGATGGATGAACAGTAGATTTAAAAGCAGCCAAGAACTGTTTTTAATGTGATGTGTTTCAGTGTGTTAAAATGAGGATGAGGAAGCCACGCCTCCCGTACTGGAGCCACGCCTCCCACACTGGAGCCACGCCTCCTGTACTGCTGTACTAACAAGAATGGAAATGTTTTTCTTTTCTCAACAAACTTTGTGTGTGTAGTATTTTAAAACAGGATGTTTTCCGACCTCTGCGTTACACAGACCGGGGTTTTCCGCCCGATAAAACGCTGCAGTATATTATTTGCTTTATGATTTAAAGTAAGACGCAGACAATCGGGTGAAAGTCCCAATCAAGCAGACACTCCAGATGGACAAACTCTCCAGACAGATAAATGTCCCAGACTGGCGATTGTCTAGACAGTAAGACGCCCAGACGGATAAACTTCCCAGATAGACACATATCCGAGATGGACAGACATCCCAGGAGGACGTACAGATGGGTGTTCAAATTGACAAACTCCCCTGATTTATAGACACACACACACACACACACACACACAGAAAAAGCACAGTACTAAGACTAGCACATGTTTAACACGCCACACAGGAATCAGACACAGAACACACCAAACCGTTTTAAACACACACACACACACACACACACACACACACACACACACACACACACACTCCATCTCTTCTGTCCTCTCTTCTGCAGGGCAGAGCGATCCGCACTGCGTCCTCTCTGGATGAGGGTCTCGCCCGGGTCGTGACCCTTCACCTGGAAGTCTATGTTGACCCCCAGAACAACGGGCAACTCGTTCACCTCTCAGCCTCTCTGCGCACGGCTCAGGTACCTCCCCGTTATAAACAGCGAGATTATTGATCTCGAGATGTGTTGGTGGTAATGATCTCTCTCTCTCTCTCTCTCTCTCTCTCTCTCTCTCTCTCTCTCTCTCTCTCTCAGCCCCTGTATGATCCGAACTACAGGGTCGCGGTTCATGCGGTGAAGCTGAAGAGGAATGTGGAGATGTACCAGTGGGTGGAGTATCAGGAGTCACGGTGAGTAAAAAAAAAAAAAAAAAAAACTCCAGCTCAGGCTTCGTCCTGAACCTCCAGCTCGTCTTCACGTTCTGTCTCTGTTCACAGGGACTATACTGAGAACGGAGAAACCAAAACAGAGACCACGTACACGTACAGTGAGTTCATCTTTCTCACAAATCAAAATGAATATATGTGCTTTACGCCACAGCGCTGATCAGAAGGTGGTGATTCATTTTCTATACCAGCAGCTCTGACAGTAGCGCAGCTGCTGATCACAGGTTTATATCAATGCGCTCGCTCTAATGAATTAATAATACGTTATCGTTTCTATAGCAACAGCTCATTCACAGCGGACACGCCACGTAAACGGATTTTAAAAAGTCGTTTACTGTAAGGAGACGTTTGTGTAACCTTTGTGGAAGGAGTCTCCAGTGTCGGCGCTCAGTTTTCCGACATCTTCAGAACGGAGAAGTTTATGCGACATGGTGCGTTGTCAAATCGCTGCGGTGTAAGAGGAATAAAACACTTCAGGACGTGCTGTTGTAGGAAAAAATAATCAACTTCTGCACCACACCACGCTGGCGCTGATTATTTTCCTCTAACAGCACGACATGTCGCGTTTTTAATCTTTATGTATAATTCGTTTTCATGCTTCCTTTCAGACACGGAGTGGAAGTCGGAGCTCATCAACAGCAGAAATTTTGATAAGGAGATCGGCCACGTCAATCCCAGGTACAGCTCACGATGTATGTATGTTTATATTTATCACACACACATGATCTTTCTTCATAGTGTGTGTTGCATTGCGTTGTAGTGCGATGGCGGTGGAGAGTGTCACTGTCGTCGCCCCTGACACGTGGGTCGGCCATTTTTCTCTCTCAGAAGGTATTTATTTGTTAAGTTTACCGTATTTTCCGGACAGTGCGTCACATCAGAATGTGAGATTTGTTTGTTTGTTGGCGTTTAAAAGAATTTCACTGTGTGACTTTGCTCTAAAATGGCAGTCTAATGCTAAACACTGCCCTCTAGTGGTGATGTCCAGTTCTGTGTGTGTGGCTCAGGTTTCTGAGCAGCTTTACACCATTTTCATGGTACTTTTGCTTACAGGGACAGAAATCCTGGTTTAAAACGGATCTCTTTATTAAAGACACACTGGCTGTGGATTCCTGTTTATATTTGTCCACTTACTGTAGTTAACAAAAGAGTCTGTAATGTTTATCTGTGTGTGTGTGTGTGTGAGAGAGATGTGTGTGTAACGTGTTGTATTTTCTCTGCAGGGTTGATCGATCAGATTAATAATTTCCAGACTCTGAGTCTGAGTGCACTTTCTATTACTGACCCGTTTCTCACGGTGTACGAAGATTATTTCTACCACACAGCCAACCCTCGGAGACCAGAGGTACACACACTCACACACACACACTCACACACACACTCACACTCACACATCATTTCTAGTAAATACTGAGTGCTGATGTGGTGTGATGAAGCGTAGTTGCTCTAACTCCAACCCCCTGAAGAATAAAACACTCAGGGACGTGCAGTTAAAGGAAAATAATCAACAACGGGATGTGTGCGGTGACCTGACGTGAAGCGGAGTTACTCTTACCACTCTGAAGTTGATTATTTTCCTACAACTGCATGCCCCCAAGCAAGTGACTCTGCTTCATCACACCATTACTTTAACTCTCTCTCTCTCTCACACACACACACACAGTGTTTATTACTTATATAATGACTTGGGATCATAGAGATGATGTTGGTGACATGTTATTTTGTGTGTGTGTGTGTGTGTGTGTGTGTGTGTAGGTGGGAGACGTGCGTGTGAGCTTCTCTTACGCCGGACTCAGTGGTGAAGGCTCCTTCCCCGGACCAGCGCAGAAAGTGAGTTCATTCACAAACGTCCTCTTTACACACCTGATAATTCATCACCTGTTCTTTATTATGAAAGTGTGTGTGTGTGTGTGTGCGTGCAGGTGAGCGTGGTGGCGATGCAGAAAGAAGACAGACTGATGCCTTTTAAGACCAAATCAGGAGACACGCTGGAGATCCTTTACCTGGAGGAGCTCACAGCAGAGGTATGTGTGTGTGTGTGTGTGTGTTTGTGTGTGTGTGTGTGTGTGTGTTTAGCATGGTGCGCCTGGTCAGCCGGCATTGTGGAGCTGATTGATCTGGCTGATGTATTTTCTGACTCGGAATGACACACTGATATCTGTAAACGTGCACAAAGGACAAAGTCACGGAGAGAAGTCTTCCCCAGGGAGGGGGCGTGGCCTAAAGTCTGAAGGCGGGGCTATATGTTTGAAGTGATGTTGGCGAGTGTGTAATGATTTAGACGTTATACTCATAGCTTGATGAATAAAATTAACAGGTGATGATTAGAGTTATATCTGTGTGTGTGTGTAGGAGGTCTTTGCTCGAGAACATCAGTACAACGTGATGAAGACGTGGGCTCTGAGAGCGGGTGGTTGGTTCCTCATGTTCCTCGGGATCAATCTGACCATGCGCATCTTTTACACTCTTGGTAACGCGCACACACACACATACACCGATCTCTTTATACCATTATATATCACGTGTGTGTGTATGTGTGAGACTGTATGTATGTATGTAATATCTATACAAAATATCCTGAATGATGATTACTTCTGACACGTGGTGGTGTGTGTAAACAGGTTGTTTAGTGTAGTGTTAATACTGTGTGTGTGTGTGTGTGTGTGTGTGTGTGTGTGTGTGTAGTGGACTGGGTCCCCGTGCTGAGAGACCTGGTGTCCGTGGGCGTGAAGCTCTTCGCGGCGTGTGTGTCCTGCTCTCTCTCTCTCCTCACCATCTCCGTCGGCTGGCTGTTTTATCGCCCCCTGGTGTCAGCGCTGATCGCTGCGGTCGCCCTGCTGCCGGTCCTGGTCACGCACGCTCGCAAAGCCGAGAAGAAACACCAGTGACGATGACAGAGCGCGCGACGGTGAATTCACAAACGCGGATTCTTTCATTATACGGACCACTCCTACTACTGCTCATCTCCCTCACACACACACGCGCGAGCAGCATGGCCTGACTCGAAGTACAACAGGAGTGTGGATTCACGTCGCCGGAGTACTCCGTTACGGACTGATGTTACAAACCAAAGCTAAACACACTGTAACACAGTTACTGATAAATCAACCTGAGCAGCTAAAGAAAAAAAAAAACCTCTCACTCTGACAGATAACTCGCTCCGGCAAGCCTCTCAGTCAGAGACAGAAAAATGAACCTCGATAATATTCTGATACGTGCACTCTGATTGGTCAGGAGGTGTTGATTAGTTTTCTATAACAGCAGCTCTGACAGTAGCGCAGGTTTATATTAATGCGCTCGTTCTACTACGTTATCGTTTCTATAGCAACAGCTCATTCACAGGGACGCGTACAGCGGACGCTCCACTAACGATAAACAGATTCTGTAAGGAGAAATGTTTATGGAAGGAGTCTCCAGTGTCAGCGCTTTGTAACAGGTAGAGGTGAAGCTGTAACTTTAATTTTTCCGACATCTTCGGGACAGAGGAGTTTAACGTAAGTGAGAACTGGCACTAACTTGTTTCATAAATTAAATGTAACTATAAACAGATAAAAAGTCTACCGAAATGTTGTTCATTAATAAATAAAAAAAAATGTAATTGCTGTGGTGTAAGAGGAATAACAGATTCAGGGACATGCTGTTATAGGAAAATAATCAACGTCAGTGTGGGAACAGTAACTGTGCTTGACGTCGGGACGCATCCCACCACCCCACCGCTGATTATTTTCCTTTAACAGCACGTCCCAGAGTGTTTTCTTCCTTCCTTCTGACCAATCAGAATCCAGCTTTCAGCCATACTGTGGTGTAAATCATATGAATACATACATATAGACGTTATATAAAGAAAAAAAGAAAAAAAAAAAAACATGACGAACCTTCACTTTTGTATGTTCTGTATGTTTTGATAAATATGCAAATTAAAACCATCCCCACCTCTACACGCTCCACCCCCTTGTTCCTGGGAAACCAGTGCTGTATTGCCTTCATTTGCATACCAGAACCTGATTGGCTCTTAAAGGTTATGATGTAATAACACTTGTCTGTGTTCAAAACAAACTTTAAAAAAAAAATAAAGTCGGAGAGGCGAATAAATGGAATGTAAGAAAGACAAAACACGAGGTTTCTAAAAAGTTTTTCTTTAATACACAAAGATACCAAATTAGGTTTCTGTTTGTTTTGAAAGAAAGAAAAACCAAACCAAAAAAAAAAAAAAAAAAATTTCAAGTCTTGTCCAAGTGAATGCATTCCAGAAAACACACAGACGCCGTGTTGTGTCTTTTCCGCACTGCACGTTGGTCCTGATCATCTTTTTTTTTTTTTTTTTAATCTTCATTGCATATTTATAATCCGAAATAACTGCACGGGCTCTCGGTCACCGATACGAGCGCATCATTTAGTAAATACGTGACTCCAACGTCTCTCCTTTTACCGTCGGCTCGGCACGAGTTTATATGGCGAATTTAATAATGACGTGTGTGTGTGTGTGTGTGTGCGCGACTCTGTGTGTGTGTATGTGAGTGTGTGATGGTGTGTGTGTGTGTGTGTGAAAGTACAATAGAACAGCATAGCTCCTGATCTGCCCCTTTAAATACTGACAAAAACAAAAACTTCCATAACTAGCCGTTACTGTTTTCGCTTAAAAGACAATTTTTTTTTTATTTAAAAAAAGCGGTTTAACGGTTGAGCACAGTCATTTCAGGCAGGCTGATCGGGGGCTGTGGGAAGGGGGCGTGGCTTATGTTAGGCCCCTCCCACCCCGCATAATGAGCGCAGAGTCCCGTTTGTTTTACAGTAGGAGGCATTTGGTGCCCTTCTTGCCTTTCCGGGCCTGCAGCGCCGCCCTGGTGGCCATCTCGAACACCTCCCGCACGCCGTCCTTCGTCTTGGCCGAACACTCCATGTAGCCGAAGGCGTAGATCCGATTCGCCATGTCGCGGCCTTCCTCCGCTTTCACCGGCTCCTGCAGAGAGAGAGAGAGAGAGAGAGAGAGAGAGAGGGGGGAAGAAAATATTTAACATACAGCAAACCGGAGAAATCTCTAAATGTAGAGTTCGTTCACTCATCTAATATTCACCAGTTATTTATCTATTTATTTATTATTATTTATTTTTTTAAAATAACCAACACGATTCTCGTTAAACCTCTTCGCCGTTAAGACGACGCAGGTTGTGAATTATTATTATTATTTTTTTTTCATCAGTTCCACATTTATGTTTGAAATTAAACAAGAAATTCTTCTGTTATTTTTCTGAATTCGTTTTTGACACCAAGAGAAAATCCTACAATTTTGCTTAAATAGTTCTTGATAATTTTTTTCTCTCTTTTTTTTAATCTTCCAGTAATTTCCATAATAATTCACAAACATATGTGTATGTTCAAAGACATTCACTTATTTATTTATTTTTGTTTAGCATTAACAGTGCCAGATCTTTAAACACATCAGTTACAGACTTTAAATCTATTTATGATTTTGTAATCCTATTTTCCCGCCGAGTTTTTCATTAGCTTCATTAACACGGCTGCGCTTTACGGAATATTTATCTATCTTTATATCTTGTTAGTGTTCTCGGGGGTTATGATGCTAACAGAGCGGGCAGCGTTAGCTTGTTAGCGAGGTGCGGGGATCAGGTACCTGCTTCATCTTGGCTAGCTCGCGGCGAGTGTGTTCGTCGTTGCGCAGGTCCTTCTTGTTGCCCACCAGGATGATGGGGACGTTGGGGCAGAAATGTTTCACCTCAGGAGTCCATTTTTCTGGAATGTTCTCTGCACACAGGAAACCTCAGCTAGTCAGATCATACGCTAACAATCCATCACTGTTAGCTTCAGAAATTTCTCATGACTCCTTTCACATTTTTGTCTCGAGTTTCACATTTTTGTCTCGAGTCATTTTGGAAACAGAGATAAATTTCTTCTTAAACATCTTGTGAGGTTTGCTTATATTAGCCAGCTAGCTTTAGCAGCTAAGATTATAGGCATTTATGAATATCAACTCTGTGATAATCCTCTCAGAAATCCTGTCAGGTTAGCTCACGCTAGCTAGCTAACTGAGTAGCATCAGAAGTAAAGATTCTAAACATTAATAAATATTAAAACATTAAATCCTGTCAGATTAACTAGCTCATGCTAGTTAGCTAACTGAGTAGCATAAGAAGTAAAAATTCTAAACATTAATAAATATTAAAACATTAAATCCTGTCAGGTTAGATAGCTCATGCTAGCTAGCTAACTGAATAGCATCAGAAGTAAAGATTCTAAACATTAATAAATATTAAAACATTAAATCCTGTCAGATTAGCTCTTTTTAGCTAGTGTTAGCAGTGAAAATTATTACCATTTGTAAATTTGACCCAAACATCCCCTCAGATTATAAACATTCAGCTTAGCTTAGCCAACTAGCTAGGGTTATAAATGAAAATATAGAAGAGAAACCTTTTTAAGTATAACCCTGTAAGGTTAGCTCATGCTAGCTGGATGGTTAGCATTAGCGGTACATATTATGAACATCAAAATGACAAAATGGGGGAAAAAAATCCTGGTTAGCACTTTTTAACTAGCATTAGCAGTGAAAATTATGACCATTTACCCAAACATCCTCTCAGATTAAACACAGTTAGCAAATGAGCTAGTTTTAACATGGAGAGGAACATTTTATTTGGATTTGATATAAAATCCTCAGAAATAATATAAAGATTATAAGTTTTTTTTTAATGAATATGCTAATAATCTTCTAATAAATCTTGTGCATATAGCTAATTTCTGCTATGACTCTTTATAAATCTGACTCAGAATCCTCTGAGGTTAGCTTGTGTTAGCTAGCTAGCTAGGATTAGCTAGTAAACGCTATAAAGGTTTATGAATTTGATATAAAAATAAATAAAGAAAGAAAGAAACAAGTGTAAAATAAAAAAGAAGAAAAATCAAAAATTTTGAAAATAGAGGTCAGTAAAATTGTTACACTAATTCTAGGCTAACTGTGATGGAGATGGTGGTGGTGATGAAGGTGGTGATGATTGTAATGATGGTGGTGGTGATGATTGTAATGGTGGTGGTGGTTTTGGTGGTGGTGATGATTGTAATGATGGTGGTTTTGGTGGTGGTGATGATTGTAATGATGGTGATGATTGTAGTGGTGGTGGTGATGGTGGTGGTGATGATTGTAATGGTGGTGGTGGTGATGATTGTAGTGGTGGTGGTGGTGATGGTGGTGGTGATGATTGTAATGATAGTGGTGATGATTGTAATGGTGGTGGTGGTGATGATTGTAATGATGGTGATGATGATTGTAATGGTGTTGATGGTGGTGGTGATGATTGTGATGATTGTAATGGTGGTGGTGATGATGGTGGTTTGTAGTTCGTTGTGTGTTTTAGGTGTCGGTGTGGTGAACTTTACCGAGACTGTCAGGACTGTCGATGGAGAAACACATGAGGATGACGTCGGTGTCGGGGTAGGAGAGAGGACGGAGACGATCGTAATCTTCTTGTCCTGCCGTGTCCCACAGCGCGAGCTCCACCTGAACACACACACACACGTTTCCTCAAAACGAGTTTCGCGTATCAGCTTGGACGTATAAAAACGTTACGCTCGTTCATATGTTCATGTGACGTGTGAGCGATGATCGTAAGTCGTAAATTCCAAAAAAATCGACTGTCACGATACTTACGTTATCGATATTTTAGCAATTTGTCCTGCTTCTGTCCTCGAACTTCGAATATTCGTCGAATTTAAGATAAAAAAATGCACCATCGAATGCAAAAACCGTGTATTCGAATATAAGACGTGTGGCAAGCACCTGACAGGCAAGATATTAAAAGTGCACTAACGATGTTTTTTTGAAGAAGAAAAATCTAGAAAGAATTGTTCCAGTGTTTCAAATAATCCAGTCCGAGTCAGTAATGTCGGGGACTGACCCGCTGAAGCTGATTTGCATTTTTGTTTCAAATCATGTCGCAATTTATATAAAGACAAATACAAAAACTTCCATACATCAGCACACACCTACTGTACGAAAAAAACGAAAAACGAAAATCTGACACTCTGTAACCATGACAACGCTCTTACCAGTCCTAGCTTCTGCCAGCTATCTAACGAGGCTACACCGTTCTTCAGGTGTTACGCAGCGCGAGTAGCTTCAAGTAGCTAATATTCTTCTTGATTTTCTGTCTCCGAAACTGGACTCGTTTGTGCCGTTTCAGTTACCTGTTTGCTGTCCACTTCGATGTCGGCCACGTAGTTTTCGAACACGGTGGGAACGTACACCTCGGGGAACTGGTCCTTACTGAAGACGATGAGGAGGCACGTCTTCCCGCACGCGCCGTCTCCGACGATCACCAGCTTCTTACGGATCGCTGCCATCTCTCTAGAGGAACACAGAGCCCGGGTTACAGACAGGAACCGGAACCAGAACCGGAACCCACCGGAGGTACGCTTACGTTATTTACGTGAGGCTGCTTTTACAGGAGTGGATGGATTTGATTTCATAAATTACACAAACTTTAAAATAGCGCTTTAAAATTCAGAAATAGCGCTAATTGGAATGCTTGGTAACCATGACGATGCTTTTACCAGTCCTAGCTAGTGTCAGCTATCCGGCTAGATTAGCTAGCTCTCTAGATTTTGTTTTGGTTTGTTTGTATTGTTTTGTTTACTCTGGAGTGTTGGAGTTTTGTTAATGAAATACTTTCTGTTCCACTTTCTGATTTTACTACCACCACTATTACTACTACAGTTACTATTATTACTACCACTATTACTAATATTACTAGTATTACTATTATTACTACTACTACTACTACTAATAATAATACAAGCTCGACGTGCTTTAGAGAAATAAAGAAACAAAGGGTGATCAAAAAATAAATCAGGCCAATAGTAATAATAATAATAATAATAATAATAATAATGGAATAAATAATAGCAGCAACAAAAAGAAAAAAATAACAATATAAAAATTTTTCAAAAATATATTAAATAAGTGTTTAAAAATTGAATAAAAGTACAATAATTTCCCAAAGATTGCCTTTTTTTAATTTATTAAAGATTGACATGTCACACTTCATCCATTTATAGTTACAGTTAATGTTCATGAAGTTAGTTCCTGTTGTCGCTTACGTTACAGCAGCTATAAACAGTCGTTCCCTCACCAGCCGCTCTTTATTCTCTCTCTCAAACTTAATGGGACAAAAAAAAAAAAGAGTGTAAAAGAAGCGTAAATTCCTCAGTTACAGCTTTACCTCTGACTGTTACAAAGCACTGACACTGGAGACTCCTTCCATAAATGTTACATAAACATCTCCTTACAGAAAACTTCTCCAAATCAACGGTTTTTAAAATCCGTTTCTTATTAGTTGAGCCACTGTATGAGTGCCTGTGTACGAGCCGTTACTATGGAAACGATAACGTATTAGAACGAGCGCATTAATATAAACCCGCGCTACTGTCAGAGCTGCTGTTATAGAAAACTAATCAACACCTCCTGACCAATCAGAGCGCAGAATTCAAGTGTTGTGGTATAAATTATAACAAAGTAGCAGAAGCTAGCGATGACGATCTTCTTCTTTATCATCATGTGACAAATTCTGCAAAAATGAAAAAATAAAAATATCAGCGTCACTCGCTGCAAACGTACGCGAGGAAAAGGAAGTATTTAAACGTGATACGAGATTAAATCCTGAAGTTTATTTTTTGTTTAGTGAAAATTATCGCGCGACGTTTCAACGCAGAATTTTTCGCGATAAAACAGACGAAATGTGAAAATGTTGTTTGCTTAAATGACGAACCTGTAGTTTAAACTACTGCGCAGACATACTGAATGATTTCTCTAACACTCCGTTTCATTTTTCACCACCTCTTTGTGTTTTAAATGATGGTTTAATACCGAGATACCGCGATACACACTCGCACTCCGGTATCAAACCGGGGAAATGTCACACCGCTACAGCTGTAAGTGTAATCTCCTGAACACAGGAAATAAACCGGCTTCATCCAGCACATTTAAACCAACAAAACAAGGGTTTTTAAGGGTGATTTTCTTTTTCTGTAAATATATAAAAGTGGCTCTGATCATTAAAACCATCAGATTTATTAAATAAACAATAAACAGTGTCGATTTGAACTTAAGCTTAAATCTGTTTAACGGGAATTCTACTTTCACATCACTTTAAGACTCTCAGACGCTCCATCTCTGCCTGTTCAAGCTCTAAACACAATATTTACAATTATTTTCAATATCAGACTCTAATAATTTAAGAACGCTATTTAGCTTAGCTTAGCTTAGCATAAGCCCCATAAGCGGAAGTACGATTTGTTCCATCGAAAACGGCCCTTTGTTTGGCCGAATAAAACTCTCAATCGCAGTCTTTCTACCGAACTGTAACACCGCTGATCATCACGGATCCCTTCTTAAGCGACACAGACGACTTATATACGTACTATATATGTTATTATTATTATTTTTTACCTTGTGTTTGATGCTTAGCGAGCGAGTTTTTCCGGTCTCTCCCAAAGCGTCAAGCACAACGGAGCAACTGTCACTACCGCGAGCTCCTGCCCGACTAGCACTGCGCATGCGCAACACAACCACGCATGCGCATTGCTGTCCAGTGGCTATGATACATCACGCATGCGCACTTCCGTCTAACGTTTAACCCCAGTACAAGCAATGGCTGCTTTTACGCATACAGCTTTACATAGTTTTTTTTATTCTTATTACTTTTTGTACATTACATATGCTGTAAAAAAAAAAAATTGAGTCATTAATTAGCTGGTTAGCTAATTTAACTAAGATTAAAAGTAAGGCAGTACTCGTACAAAATGGCCGCCATTTAGGCAACAAAATAAAAGTCAGTACAAAAGGCAGAAAATATTTTTTTTTATTTTAGAAACCTTAGCACAATAATAATAATAATTCAGAATATATCAAGAATACTAAAATATTTGTCATCTAATATTACAACTTGAATATGAAAAATAAAAGTTCATTTAGTGCTTGGTTTCTCGGTGGAGCCCTCAGCCGGCTGTTCTCCAGCCGCACACACCAGCCGCTCCTTTATCTTCTTATTGGTGCTTATCATGAGGAAAGGACTGAGCGTGGCGTAGCACGATGAGAAAAACACTCTCATGTCCGCCACCACAGCCGGGACCTGGGCCACGGTCAGCATGTAGATCCAGATCACGTTATCGATGCCGAAGAACACGGTGTACAGCACCACCAGCATGATGACGGTCTTCGCCGCCCGCATTTCCATAGAGGTTCCTTGCTGAGCGCGTCGGATGGACCTGACCTGCCTGCTGTGTTTGTGCAGGAGGACCAGGATGTAGCCGCTGGACGCCAGCATGATGGCCACGAAGGTGAAGTCTCGCGTCGAGAGGGCCGCGCCATTCACCACGTACGACAGGTTGTCACGGAAGTCGACGTGACAGAAGCCGAGGTTGAGGGTGAAGGCGGGCACGGTGCCGTTCCGAGGTGCCATTGAGAAAAGCGGAGCGCCGGTGCAGATAACCATGTTGAGGAGCCACAGACCTACGAAGGTGGGCATGACCAGCTGCGGGAGACGAGGTTTCAGTTTGGTCAGGTGCGGCCCAGAGGACGGTGCGATAGTCAGCGCCTGGAAGACGCTCAGCATGCAGGTGAGGCAGACAGAGAGGGCGCGGCCGATGCGGTAGGCGTAGATCACCACTTTGCAGCCCGGATCGTCCAGCAGGTTGCGCATGCCGAAGATGACCATCGTCTGTGGCACGCCACGCGTCAGCAGTAGCAGCAGGTTGCTGAAGGCCAGGTGAGCCAGGATTCGGTCCACGGGCTGCAGGCGCGACTCTACGAAAGCGATATGAGTGTACACCATCAGCACGGACGCGTTACCCAGAATTCCCAGCCCCGTCTGCAGGAGGAACGAGACTCCTTTAATGGTGATGCAAAGGTCCATGGAGCCTGGTTTCTGAGTCACACAGCAAGACCGAGACAGTCAGGAAACGCAACATGGAACGTATCACTGAAGAACTGAAAATGTTTTTTAAAATAAATTATATATATATATATATATATATTTGCATCTTTGCCTGACATGACATTAATATCTGGAATGGATAAAAGCTCACCTGGATCTTCTTCTTGCGACGGCTCACGCGCATTTGTAGTCTTCATCGCCGGGGATGGAAGTAAAGATATGCGAATTTATAATGTGTGCTTTTCCGCTGGGGCCCCGACGCACACCGAAACAAGACACCGCAAGATTCCAAGTAACCATGGAAACCAGAGTCACCAAGGAAACCGAGTGCGAGCCCCACCTGCTTACCGCACAATTAACCTTTTAGTGAAAACAACTACACATGCAGGAGTGAAACACCAACATGCAACACACAAACATCCAGCAGTGAGCTCACTTTAAAGGAAGATGGAGTTAGGGTCATGGACGCACACTGAGACGAGCCTCGACTCCTAAAGTCCGCTGCTCTCACCGGAGGTGTGTCGGTTGGTGTTAATAATCACGAGTCAGTTAGGGATTTAAAGCATTTTTTTTTTTTTAAATACGAAGATATTTTTTTTCAATCTTACTAACATTCTACTAATCAAGTACACTGCAGTCAGGTTGCCAGATCTGTGCAACCAAATCCGCACAACGGATATGAAATATTAAAAACACGCAGTGAACAGTTCTATCACCAGATAATCAGAGATGGTGTGGTGTGATGGAGCGGAGTTCCTGTTGCCACCCCAAAGCTGATTATTTTCCTCTAAAAGCACATCCCTGAGTGTTTCATTCCTCTTACACCACAGCAATGGGCCAACGATTATAGTACCTTTTTAAATTTATTAAAAATATGGCGCATATCTTTTTCCATTTAAAGTTATACATTGAACGTCGTGGAGCGTCCACGAAACGAGCGAGTTCCTGTTGTCGCTTACGTTATAGCAGCTATAAACAGTCGTTCCCTCACCAGTCTCTCTTTATTCTCTCTCTTCGAGTTAATAAGACAAAAAAAAAACGCAGGTTGTTACACGTTAGCGAGAATAAGTTAATAAGACAAAAAAACAAAAACAAAAAAAACGCAGCTTGTCATGTTACCAAGAAACCGCAAAGAAGCGTAAACTCCTCTGTCCTGAAGATGTGGTAAAACTTCAAGTTACAGCTTCACCTCTGACTGTTACAAAGCGCTGACACTGGAGACTCCTTCCGTAAATGTTCATTACAGAAAACGTCACCGTATCGATGATTATACACGTTCTGCCGCCGTACACGTCCCTGTGAATAATGAGCTGTTACTATGGAAACGTTAACGTTAGCGCATTAATATAAACCCACGCTACTGTCAGAGCTGCTGTTATAGAAAACTAATCAACACCTTCTGACCAATCAGAGTGCAGAATTTGACGGCGCTGTGGTGTACAGTGTCTTACTATTTTGTTCACTTTTAAAAAAAATAAATAAAAATCGCACGCTGTGTCGTCGAGTCGAAATGCAGGTTAGGCGGAAAACAGTGTGTATGAAGCCATTTTGTGATCTCTGTCCAAAACGTTTTTACATATTTACAGAAAAAAAAACAAAAAAACAAATATTGAATGGATTAACAGCTACAAAGAGCTACACGAGCTCTCGTACGTTTAATCTTTAACGTCCTCGAATTCACTTCTCTGACTCCGAGCTCTAAATGATTTACTGTGCTGTGGGACGAGATGTTTTTTTAAAAATATTTTATTTACTTATTTTTTTTGCTTTCGGACGCCGTTACCCAAGTGTATGGCGACAGGTTAATTAGATTAGACCCCGTGGTGCGTCTGATTTCCCTCAGGTTTGACGAGGACAAGCCTACGCACGCAAGATTTTTACTTCGGAGTGCCCGAGCTTTATCATTTAAAAAAATTTTTTTAATAAACATCCACAGATTTTCCGTGAGGCCTGAAATACCGGAACAAGAGATCAAAATTTTTTTAGATAAATATATGTGATATGATTAATCAAAGAAAGAATAATTATGAACTATTAGTCCAGCCATGACTGCGATGTTGTTTGTCTCTTTATTGTCACAGATGAAATAAATCAGCGTCTCTCGGGACTCATTAGCTGAACCCAGATGAGGAACATTACAGCGTGCACCTGCTAATTAGATCATCAACGATGGGACGAGTGTTAATGATGTTCTAAAGGTGCTATAAAAACACCGCTCGTTTATTCATAAAAAATAAAAAAAAACATTTCATCTAATGCTCTGGAGAAATACAGCGCAAAGCCACGAGCCAAAAAAATGACTATAAACGAATCCAGAGTTAATGTTTATGTCCGAATTAAAAAAAAAAAAAAAAACCACATAAGTTTCACATGATTATGAAATTGCACGTGAATTCATGTAAACGTGTGACATCATGTGAATATGATGTTAGAAATTATAACATTTACAACAAAAAACTAATAATGTAGAAAGAATCACATTTGAAAATGAAAACATGCACTACATGTGAAAATTTATTATTTTTTTAAAATCATGTGATTTTAAATAAATTGATCCTGTGAGGGAAAAAAAACATGAAAATAAAATAAATAAATAAATAAAAAATACACTGAAAAAAATACAATTTTTAATCATGAGAACAAAATCACATGCATTTCATGTGAAGTGTCTAAAGAAGAAAGTGCGTAAAATTTAACATGCGAATCGTGTGACTAAGCTGAGTGTTAATTTCTAGTAATTAAGGTTTTATACGTTAATGTGAAATGTATTTGTGCGTAAGGACACGCCACATCGCTTCATTACGGAGGTCTTTCACAGGTTTTCCACTTGAAGGTGTTGTAGTGCTGTCGCTTTCGTGAAAAAAAAAAAAAACAGAAGAAAAACTTTAATGGAAGTCGACGTGAACGCTGAGTGTGGCAGACAGGAAGCGTTTAATGTGATTAAAATGGTTAATCTGCACGGTTAGCATGGATAATCTGCACGGTTAGCATGGATAACACGTTAACATGGGGTTTGGTGTGTTGTTAAATTGTACTAATAAGTTTTAATTCCAATTTCAGTTCTGCATTTTATCCTTTTCTCTTTCAGTATAATTATAAAAAACTTGTTAGCACAGTTTACATGGACAGCGTAATTAATATGGACAGTTTAGTAATGTTAGCATGGCTAATATAGACAGTGTGGTTAGCATGGCTAACATGGACAGTGTGGTTAGCATGGCTAACATGGACAGTGTGGTTAGCATGGCTAACATGGAGAGTTCTGATTACTTTTGGATTATTTCAAGGTCACACATGTAAATAAAGTCAAGACAGCAGCAGCATGAACAACATCAGCAACATCACAAAAGCACTTCAGAGAACAACTTTAGAGTTTCAGCTGAAGTTAAGATGGAAATCTTATCAAAAATCAAGATCAAAAATCTTATTAATTTTCATAAATTTGCAACATGAACTTAGAAGCTTTGTCATACAGTGTGTATATTCACTAAACACGTTATTATTTGTTTAAAAGTTTGTTCAGCAAAAAAAATCCAGTTCTTTGTACATTTCGTTCTTATACATTCAAATTTCATTAACTAATGTTAACAAGTACAAGGAAGAAATATCATTCCCATCACACACAGCATTAAAAAAAGTCTAAATCCATGTTGATCAAGGCCGTGATCTTTCTTCATTTCACCACTCGAGCTTGGGATGTTGGCTAGTTTAGCTAACCTAGCTAACATGATTTCCGTACTTAAATGCTTCTTTAATTTAGATGTCGAGTCCTGCGATAAGGACCTCGTCTTCACAGCTGGAAGGCAAAACACTACTGTGATGATTTTCTCCTTTATAGATAAAATAATTTCGAAATTTCCATGATTAGAGACGGGTGTTATTCACTCGTGCACCAGGAGGGGGCTCAAGTGAGTCACGACTGGCAAGAGAACCAGAACTATAATCAAGCAGCTGTCTACACTGTGTGATATCAAAACATTAAATTCGTCGGTTTTAAATGGAAAAAAACGTAATCCTGATAGTGTTCCATTTAAAAATTTTTTTTTTTTTTTTTTTACAAAATGTCACTGTAATGTCCCTGTAATCTGATTACTTTGTTTTTTGATGTAACTGTAACGGATTGCAGTTACCAGTTTTTCGTATCGTGATTACGTCACTGCGTTGCATGTAGTTCAGGCTTCAACAGTGTTGAAGATGAAATCATGGTGTGTAATGGAATTTACACTAACCCTGACTTATGCTGTATCTCTCTCTCTCTCTCTCTCTCTCTCTCTCTCACACACACACACACACACTGAGATTGCTGCCTGTTGCATGGCAGTTGTTGATCAGCGTGTGAAGAAAGGTGACACCTCCACTGACACGTCCAGGTGTGTGGTGGATCAGTCAGGTGAACATCATTCGGATAATGAGAAGCAGGTGGAGATGAGGCCTCAGTGGGCGAGCACTGGACCGTGCAGTTCCTCTCGCTCCCTGTGGTTCTCTCGAAAAGCCACCTATAAGAGTGACAGGAGGTGCTCGGTGCTTGACAGGACACGGGAAGAGGTGTTGAGAGTCGCAGAACCTTTCGGTCTTTATTATTCCTCGGTCCAGCAGCACAAGTAGGAAAGACTTCGCAATTCAAAATTGAAAAAAAAAATCTGATGCTGATTTGCAGCGTCACGTTCATCGGTATCTTTGTGCGATTAGCGATGGACTCTGAGCTCCTAACGCGTGGCCTCCTGTATCTCTCTCTGGCCGTGGCGGGAATCCCGGGCAACATTGCCGTGATCTACGCCTTCCTGGCGGCGCTGCACCACGAGCGGCGTCTCCTCACCGCCGACGCCATTGTGCTGCACCTGGCCCTGGCCAACCTGCTGGTGGTGGCCGTTCGCTGCGTGCTCGAAGTTTTCGCTACCTTCCAAATCGTCAACGTTTTCGATGACGCCGGTTGCAAGGGCGTCATTTTCGTCTACAGGACGGCACGTTCGCTTTCCATCTGGCTCACCTTCGTGCTGAGCGCCTACCAGAGCCTGAGCATCGCGCCCCCGGGGTCGCGCTGGGCAACCGCCCGGGACCTTTTCGCCCGGTTCCTTTGGCTCATCTTCTTGGTCGTATGGATCATCAACATCTCTGTGAGCTCGCCGTCCATCGTCTTCGCAGTGGGCGCCAAGAACAACTCCAAGCTGCTTCAGAACAGCATCAACGTGCAGTTCTGCTTTGTCAATTTCCCGTCGGTGAGCGTCAAGGACGCCAACGGAGCGGTGCAGACGGTCAGAGACGTGGTGCCCATGGCGCTCATGACCACCGCCAGCCTCATCATCCTCGTCTTCCTCTACAAACACAGCCGGCAGGTCAGAGCCATCCGAGGCGGTGGAGGAGGAGGAGGAGGTTCTGCCGAACGCAGGGCGGCCATTACGGTCGTCACATTGGTGACGCTGTACGTCGTGTTGTACGGAGTGGACAACGGGCTTTGGGTTTACACCATAATCGTGAAACAGACGATGTCGTCTGCGCTCATCTCAGACCTGCGCATCTTCTTCTCGTCCCTGTACGCCGCCATGAGCCCCGTCGTCATCATCGTGTCCAATAAGAAGGTGAACAAACATCTGAGGTGCGGCAGCGAGGAGAAGACGACAGGCTGATACTCGCTGATCAGTTTAACGCTCGAACCAGCAACTCTGGCGACGCTAATCAATCTGCATGTCAGTATTAAAGTCCTGAATGCACCTTTAACAGGCCTGATCTCTGACACGTTCATACGAAGGGGTGTGTGTGTGTGTGTGTGTGTGTGTGTGAGAACTAAAGGGAAGAAACGTAATATTTATATACACGATGGTTTGATGGAAATGCTTAAAACTTTAAGAAGTGCATTTGTGAATGAATAGAATCTATTTATTCTTACATTTATTATACTTTTAAAAGATGACAAAAATATGCGTGTACTTTTATTACGTGACTGATGTGTGAACATTACAGGCTCATTAATCTTCATTAATATGCATTTATGCAAATTACACGCATTGCATGTATTTGTATTGAAGAATTTTATAGTCACCTTTTTTAAAAACTGACTTTTAGCTTCATTTTTACATTATATACATCTACAAAAAAATCTATAAAAATACCAGCAACGTTAGGACAAAAAGGCAGATGGTAAATAAACACATTTAAAGCTTGACTTTGAGATGTAATATTTTAAGATTATAAATTTAAGTTGTAATTTTTTCATATAAAACTAAAGCTAAAGTTAATGCTTGGCTGTGTGTTTACAGTTAAAATAAGCCTGAGAATGGTTTTCAGTCTGTGTGTTAAAGTGTGTATCTTAAAAGCTCTAAAGCGTTTTGAATCAGAGAGGAAGAGAGAAAGCTCGTGGACGAAGCAGATGAGATATTTTCAGTGGGATTGTTCCGTCGCTTCGTGTGACAGCGCGACCCACGTTGTTGATCTGAGACGCTTTCAGGAGAAACGTTTCAGAAGAACGTTTGGTTGAGTTTCTGTCTGTTTCACTCATCATTTTTTTTATTTCTTCTTTCATGCAGAATTTATTTCTGATATTTTTCTCTGGAGTAAATTAACCAAACAAACAAACAAAAACAACAAGACAACGTTGTTTATCATTAATGAAACTTTTGTGGATGTGTTTTCCATTTAATAGCCGTGAAATGAGACGATACGTAAACTGCTCACTTGTTGTGAAAATCTCCTCCTGTGGCTTCTTTAATGGTGATTAACACCTCACCTTGTGTGGTTTGTGGTTTGTGTGTGTGTGTGTGTGAGAGAGAGAGAGAGAGAGAGAGAGAAATGTCCCACAGCTAAATCATGATCGTGGTTAATTGCTTCTGGTGAGAATAAGGCCCGGAGCCCTCTGGGAGGTAAAACCTCTCTCCCTCGCTGCTGATAACGAGGATAATACAGACGTCTGACATCATAACAGAATTAAAGCTGCGGTTCCTCAGACGCAGGACTGATTAAAGGTGCAATATGACAATCCAGTAATTCAGCAGTGCATTCACTACATCTCTGTTTTTCCGACTCTTTGACTTGTGGCTGCGCCTCACCTCCGCTTGGCAGAAGTACCTTCCTGTTCTACGCCTGTGGTGTCACACATACGGCCCGGGACCAGCCCGATGACGCTCTTAAACCCGACCCACCAAATGCATTCACAATCCGTGTTCTGAATTAAAATTGTCTTGTGGATTGTAATTGAATTGAAAGAGTCTAAAAAAAAGGAGTGCTACTCTCTGTTTCTCCACTAGGGGGCAATAAACTATAATAATAAAATAGAGCAATAAACTCCAATGATAAATGACAAAATGATGAAATTCTTCATTACTGTTTATTCCTCTCCTAAGTGATCAGGGTCGCAGTGGATTCTGGGAACACACCGAGGCAGGAATTCACACCTAGGGGGCAGTTTAGCATAGCCAGTAGCATGTTTCTCAGAGGTTTACAGAGAGCAAAAAAAAAAATTGATGTATTATCCAAATTAGGTCCAAATCTGGAAAGTTTAAGGGGGTAAATACTTATGTAAGGGACTGTATGATGAAACTACAGTTTTGAAAATGAGTGTTTTGTTGTGTTTGATCCGTCTGTGTGTTTTATGATGTAACGTTTCGGATGTTTGTTACGCTGGTAAATGAGCACAGTACTGAGGTGTTATTGGTCACTAAACTGATATCACACTGAGTGGAATGTGGCCTGAAATCACTCTGCCTTTAATCTGCGCCAATTAAAGGTCAATTAATGGAGTGATTAATAATTCTAAAATACCGATCACCTCTGACCGGTCCGCTGGTACGTGCTGTTTTGATTTTAGCTCACTGCTGTTATCCGCGGCGATCTTCAGGGCTCCGCTTTAGGTCCAGTTTTATTTTCCATGTACACGTCCCTGTTTCAGTCATCAGATTATTCAGAAGCACGTCGTTTCGTTCTGTTCTTATTCTGATGACATGGCGATGATTTTCTCTCGAGATGCAACGCTCCTGACTGCTTGAAAAGCCTCGATGAATCTCAGCCACTGAAAAAGGTCGATTTATGTGCAGCAGAGAGATTTCCTCACTCACTGGCTAATCAGAAGCAAACTATTACAATATCGCTAATTATTCCGCTTCTGTTCTGCAATAATGGAAATATAATGACCCGCATTTAAATTTATTACAAGCCGTGTCACTTCCTGCTTTGATGATTTTGATGATAACAGCGGACATGTTTTTCACCGGTTAATGTCGTACAGGTCATAATGTTTTTCTCTGCTCTGTTTACGAGTGCCGTCACGACCTCCACTTGGTTTTGTGCAGATTTTTTTATGATTTCGTGACTAACGCAGGTCCACTGTGGCCTCATCCCCGAACCGCACGCCTGATTCAACACCAGCGCCCGAGTAGATTTTATTTATTTATTTATTTATTTATTTATTTTTTCATCTGTGCTTGTGTACACTGTCAGGAAAAAAAAGTGCATGTCGCTTTTTCATTTGAGACATTTAGTCTCAAAAAATATTAATTCAAAAAGAAAAAAAGTCAAAAGTAAAAATAATTTTTTCATCCACCTTCTTATTATGTTTCATGAACAGATTGTTTGGGGGTTCATTAAAAAAATTCATTTAAAATCTGAAATAAGAGGAAAAAAAGTACTAGTTAGCACTAATGACTTGGCTGTAAGTGTAAATAATATTTAGCAAATTAAATACTCAAAGTGAATTAAATATTCATGTCTTTCATAGAGTCACAGATTTATAGTTAGTTCATTAATAATTGTATAAAGTGTTACGTAAATAGATAATAATAATAATAATAATAATAATAATAGGTGGTTAAGGTGTGATAAATAAAGTGTGAAATTAGTGACAGGCCCTGAGAGATCCGGTTTATTGCGTATTTTTTTCGGAGAGTGCTTCCTCTCTCGTATCACAGATTGAAACTAACAGCATGTTTTTTTTTTTTTAACTTTCATTTTTGGCTGCGTTTCCTCTCAGGACTGTAGACACGCCCTCCTGTTAAAGGTGCACTAAAGCTTCCTTTGTGCAAAAAAAAAAAATCACTCATTTACTCTTTAATCAGTAACTGATTGTTATATTATATTACAAAACGTAATCCATGAACCACATTTACATTTTTCACCAGTTAATCTGACAAATGAGTGACGATGAGGACAACGATGATGATGATGATGATGACGATGATGATGATGGTGATGATGACGAGGGCAGGCCCATGTCTCGTATTCTTCACACCACTGAAATCTGATTGCTCAGACACACAGACTCCGGTGGAATGAAGGATAGGAAGCATGGATGAGTGGATGCACAGCGAGTCTGGGATACGTCCTTCTGGAAAAAAAACAAAAAGATAAAATACTAAATAAAAAAAAAAGAGAAATACCAGGTATTATAAATAGATATATTTAATTCCTGCACATTTATACAGACATTTATAATGGAATATATTGGAAAATGGATTAAGTGGATGTCCACCAAGCCAGTGTGTGTGTGTATGCGTGTGTGTGTGTATGTGTATGTGTATGTGTGTGTGTGTGTGTGTGTGTGTATGCGTGTGTGTGCGTGTGTGTGTGTGTGTATGTGTTTGTGTGTGTGTGTGTGTGTGTGTGTGTGTGTGGAGAGGCAAGACGAGACGTGTCATGCTTCAGTCGTGTAGCTGCAGGCAGAATTCAGCTTGAATACTCGTGTAGGTGTAAAACGTGTCGAGGCAGCTGCTTTACACTGAAAAGACTGTAACAGTACACACTCAAACACACACACACACTCAAACACACACACACACACTCAAACACACACACACACACTTACCCAGTAGAAGGGTGTTTGTGAAACTCCGAAGGTCTGAAAGTTTCCTCCTTGTTATTTTGTCTTTTTTTCCTTCTTCCTCACCTGATCTGTCGTCTTCACTCCTGCAAACACAACAACAGGTTTAAAACGCAATAAACAACAACGACACACAAGCCAATAAACAACGGCAGAAAGCTTGCAGAGCGACGGCGTAGTTTCATCTGCCAGAAATTACACAATCCAAAAAAGCAAAAAGGGGAAGAGGGGATGAGAAGACGAGAGGAAGTCTGCAATCTGTTAGTGAAGAAAGAGAAAGAAAGAAAGAAAGAAAGAAAACAGTAGCAGAAATCCAGAGATGTGTTCACAGCTGACCTGAAGCGCGCCGTATCTCCTTACCTGTCTCAGGTACAAACCATTTAGCTGACTCCGTCCACCAATCACCTTGCAGCATTCTCCATAAACCCCGCCCCCTTTTCAACAGTACGCAGGCTCCACACCCTCTCAGGTGGGGTGTGTGTGTGTGTGTGTGTGTGTGTGTGTGTGTTGGGGGTGGTGGTGTTGCTGTGCTCTGGAATTTATACTCAAGTAAGATTTCAGGTCATGTATCAGGACACTTCCATGATGTTGTATCTTTCTTTTTTTTTTCTTGGAAAAATAGTAATAAAAACTTGTGCAGTTATCACTTTCACAACAGCTACAAGTGCATAAAGATGTATAAAGTTAAAAAACAACAAAAGAAAAACAAAAAAAGGTTCTTCAAGCACTCTTCAGATGGTTCAAGGTTCTTGTAGGAACTTTGTTGAAAAGAGAAACCTTCTGTTACAGGGTTCTACAGTAAGAAGCAGCTTCTCTCACAGCGATGTTAAAGCTGAAAAGCTAAAACGCAACCCGAACACTAAATCATCTGGTCATGTTTAGCTAACAGCCTGCTAGCCGATAAGCTAATTAGCAGTTAGTGTATGATATTAGCATCAGGGAAACACGTATAACCACTAGCTCTGTGCTACAGATAACGTAGCTATTTGACGTGAATCGACTCGTCGTCTGCTTGTTTTTAATAATTAACCACGGAAAACTTCTTTAATCTCAGCACACTGTGGATTCTGTGTCGTAGTGTTTTAAAAACTAATCAAACAATCCCCGTGCTAATTAGACCTACATGTATTTCTGCATTTCACTCTTTCACATTTTCATTTTTTAAAAATAATTAACTATGATAATAATAATTTTTTTTTTTTTTTAAATCTCAGCACACTGTTGTCGAGAAGGAGTCGGTGTTGAGTCTTGCTAATAGAGTTTGTGAGATTGTTGTGGAAAAATTTAGGAGGAAGTTTAGCTCTTGAGTGCCTTTTTATCTGCTCTCCACCCTTCTCTTCCTCTCTTTTCTTCTCTGACTTGTGGCTGCGAGCTTGTCTGAACTCGCCGCTTCAGGAATGCGCTCTCTTTCTCAGATGCAGAGCTGCGGAGGAAAATCAGGTGTTGCCTAATTTGGGGGGAAAAAAGGAAAGACATGTAGCGTGCACTATGTAGTCCCATAAACCTGTTTAACCCTGTGTGTGTGTGTGTGTGTGTGTGTTGCTTTTACAGCACTAATGGTGTACTATTCGGATGGGATTAGTTTTCCGGATGCGTGCGTGTTCGGTAACGTAGTCGGAGGACGTGTGTAGGAATTCTGATCGATTGACACGTGATAAGTGATCTGTGTATAAATCACAGAAATGGGCGTGTCTTCGCCATGTGCACGTCTACTACACGCACCTCATGTTAATACAGATTGTTTGTGGGGGGCGTGGCCTTGCTTGATCATTAGTAGGTCACATGACCACAACATGTACGTATATAGTTTCACATGTGCTAGGAACTCGGTTACTTACCCATAACCCCCGGCAGTGTCACTTCTCTGAGGCTTTTAAACCTTTTTTTTTAATTGTTCTGAGCTTTAAACCCAGACCCGGTTTTGTTTTTATTTCGATATAAAAGATCGAAGCGCTTCCTGGAGTGTTTTTATACTGAAGAAAAAGCACGAAACCTGTTTTCCCACAGAATATAACGTAACATGTCAGGATGCATATCACCTTATTTCTGTTGCTCATTTTTTGAAGCTAAAATACGGCGTAAGCTTTCCAGATGTGTGCGTGTGCAATCCGTTAAAAAAAATACTCCATTAATAATTCCATTACACGCCTCCTCATGTAAAACTAACCCAGTCTGAATGGGGCTTTATACACGATGCTACTGTTAGCATGTGGGGATCCTCAAGGCTCCAGTTTAGGGCCAGTTTTATTCCGGATTTATGTTCCTATTTAGGTCAGATTTCTGTTGTTTATGCTAATGAGACGCAAATTTATTCTTCACCGCTCCTTTAAGAGCCTCAGCAGTTGCCTCACTGATCTTGGAAAGTGGATGTGTAACGATTCTTTGTGTGGTGTTTCCTGATTTGTTAAGTTAAAAGTTAAAAACTCTGAGAGAGAGAGAGAGAGAGAGAGAGATTACATTGCTCTTCACCGCACTGGATCCTGGTTCATTTCTTAATCTTATTGTTAGTTCGGCTCTTATCGGACGAGTTTCCTTTCACGTTGCACAATCCCTAAAACCCCGATGACTTTTTAACCAAACCCGCTTTTCTGACTCTCCCTCTGTATCAGAGTGAATCACTGGAGTTAGCGCGGTTCCCGCCCCGAGCCTCAGGAACAGCCGTCCCACTGACACACGGCATGTTGCTGCTTCTCTTTTCCTTTTTAAGTCAAAACTGAAATCCTGTCTTTTCTCTCATTAGCATGTAGAAACACCTGAACGTGAGGCATGTTTATTCGTGTATTGGCTCAGAATTGGCTCTTATCAATAAAATGTTCCTATTATATCTACAGTAAAATGCTGCACTGCCTTATGGATCACACAGGTTTGTTTTCAGGCCTGTCGCAGGTTACACCCACACATTTTTTAAAAAAAATATTGGAGTATGATTTTTTTGTGAATACTTACATGAAAAATAGAGATACGTTTGAATTATTTATTCTGTTCCAAATCTATGGAAGATGCATGATTGCATACATACACAGGGGATATTAAAAGTTTACACACCCCTCTTTTAAAACTGCAGGTTTTTGTGATGTAAAAAAAAAATGAAAACAAAGAAAATGAAACAACTTCCAGTAACGTAAGTTGCGTAAGTATGTACACCTGGTAATTCAGCACTCAGTGGTTTTGGGTAACTAATGTAGCACGTCTTCATTCAGCAATGTTATTCCACTCTTCCTTGCAAAAATGCTCCAGGTTTATCACAGTGAGAGCGGATCTCCTGTACACAGGCTTCTTCAGGTTACTCCACAGGTTTTCCACAGGATTTAGATCTGAGCTCTGACTGGGCCATTCCAAAACATTAACCTATTGATCTTCTTCTTCTTCTTCTTCTGAAGCTGTTCCTTTGTTGCCTTGGATTTATGTTTTGGGTCGTTTTCGTGCTGGAAGGTGAAGTTTTTTCTTCATCTTCAGCTGTCTAACAGAATCCTGCAGGTTTTTGCCAACTTAGATTGGTATTTGGAGCGATCCATTATTCCCTCTATCTTGATTAGATCCTCAGTCCCAGCTGAAGAGAAGCAGCTCCATAGCATGGTGCTCCCACCACCATGCTTCACCGTAGGTGTGGTGTTCTTCGGGTGATAAGCTGCCTTGTTTTTGTGCCGAACATATCTTTTAGAATTATGCCCAAAAGGTTCTACCTTGGTCTGATCAGACCAGAACACATTTGACCACATGGTTTGGGGTGATTTAGTTGAGTTTGGATGTTTTTGGGGCTTCTGTCTAGCCGCCCTACCCCACAGCCCAGACATGTGAAGAATACGAGAGATTGTTGTCACATGCAGGGAGTGACCAGCACCTGTCAGATGCTCCTGCAGCTCCTTTAATGTTGCTGTAGGTCCCTCAGCAGCCTCCTTGATAACTTTTCTTCTCATCCTTTCGTCAGTTTCGGAGGGATGTCCTGCTCTTGGTGACGTCACTGTGGTGCTCCATTTTCTCCGCTGGATGTTGATGGTCTTCACAGTGCTCCATGGTACATCTAATGTTTTGGATTTTCTATATACCCCTCTCCTGATTAATACCTTTCCACAGTGAGATCCTGTACATGCTTTGTAAGCTCTTTGAGGAACATGGCTTCAGCAGTCGGATGAATCCAAGAAGATGTGAAGAAACTCCTGCAGAAACAGCTGGTCTTTAATTGGGGTTAATCAGAAGCACTTCATTGATGACAGCTGTGTGATAATTACTTTTGAACATGAGTTGGAATGTGATTGGTTCATTCTGAGCACAGTCACATGACCCTGTAATTTTAATAAGGGTGTGTGTATACTGTAGTGTGTTTAGATAATTATTATAGATGCGGTAAAAGTTCAACGAAGTACACAAATTGTTCTTGCACAGCTGATGAAGGATGTTCGTCCGAAACGTCCTGATTCTCTGGAAACGTTGTGTACTACGCTTAAAGGTGCATTAGGTAAGATCAGTTTTTTTGTTCTTTTGTACAGTTAAAAAGGTTAATCAGGTTTGACATTTCAGTGATTCCCGCCCATGTTCACGAAGCTCCGCCCCCAGGATCTACGATGGCCCGTAGAGTATAGTGTCTATAAAATGACTGACAGGAAGCGGATCAAAACACGAACAAGCATTCCGGACCGGAAGTCAGTTTTCCAAATGGCTTGCTCAGCAACTTAATACACTTTTGCTGAGGTCACGGCTTGTTCTATTGTTGTTGTTTTTTTTTAAATCATGTTTTACATATCTTTCAGGTCATATGTATAAGTAAGGAATAAAAAAATAGACTATTGCTAGACTATTAAAAAATAGACCTTTAAGTTTTACCACAGATATATAAAGATATATAAATGTGTAAATACAGTTTTAGTTTTTACAGTCAAGAAAACTCTGTGCTCTCTCTCTCTCTCTCTCTCTCTCTCTCTCTATATATATATATATATATATATATATATATATATAGTTCAGGGTGTAACTTAAGAAGTAAATATTAAAATTTTTTAAAAATACTGCACAGAGTTCTGTCCGGGAATCGTAATGTACAGTCTCAACTCATATGTGAAAGTAGCAGGATGTAGTGTAATTACCACATGAACTGTATATAAGCCGAAATGTTTCGGTTTTTCTGCTGAGATTAATAAATTCTTAACGGTATTTTCTTGGAATCTCTCTCTCTCTCTCTTTCTCTCTCACACACACACACACACTCACACACACACACACACACACACACTCAGTGTGTGAAATCTGTGTTTCCTTCTGTAGAATTCCACAACGTGACATCGTCTCTGCTGTGACACGCTGCAGTAAATCGGTCGACGAGGGTGACTCGGGCGCGTGTGAAGCACCTCTTCGTGAACACGGACTCTCTCATTTTCACGCTCATGTGCCGTCTCACACATGACTTTAACACATGAAGAGAGGTTTCTTCAAATAAAACGTGCACAAAAATATCACCCAGTCACCCCAGTCTGCGCAGGAAACTCACTTTCAACACATTTTACACACACGGATAAAGAGTGACGGCACTGAGGACCAGTTGATGAACTCGTTTTTCTGTGACATTAGCAGCTGAATAATAGTTTACATTGTGCCTTTCAAAAACACAAAGGCCTTTACGTTGACAAACAACGAACACTGTGTGATTGACAGACGGATAAATAAACGCGTGGGAGAGATGGGTGCAAAGGTGAAAAGTCAGAGTTTAAAACACAAAACTGATATTTTTGTACCTCAGTGACTCGCACGCTTGGTCAGATTATTCGCGATTCATCCGTGCTAATTACAAAAATAACAAATTCTTCCAAAAACGAGTCATATTTCCGTCTCACCTTGTCTTTCAGATAAACACCACAGTGCACGTGGAGAGAATCAGGATGCTTGCTAGGTTAGCCAGTGTGTTTCATTCACAAAGCTCTCGCTAACTAGATAGCTAGCTAGGTTATCTTCTTCTCAGTTGTTCTTTAAGCATCACGGGTTTGTGCTCCTTTGCTATGTAGTTTCACATGAGTATCATTTGCTCAGTAGTTTGCTTTCACTCGCTAGTTAGCTTTTTACCCATTAGGTTATCTTTTGCTTGGTAGTTCTATTCATTTACTAGCGCAGCTTTGCTTGTATGTGTTCACTACAGTAACTTTTGCTTGCTAGTTATTGCTCGGAGTTTGCTTTCTCTTGCTAGTTTCTCACTTATTGTTTGGCTTTCTTTTGCTAGTTAGTGTTACCTGCCATTTTTTATGTTTTTTTTTTTTTTTTTTTTTTGTGCTAGGTTAGTTTTCTTGCACCCCCTCCCCCCAAGATTAGCATTCTCTCACCAGATTAGCTTTCTCAGCTTTCGCTAGTTCTGAATAACTTGTTATTATTATCATGAAACCCGTTTCTAGTGAAGCAGCAATTCATTGTGTATGAAATAAAATGAACGTCGAGGCCTTTCATGGAGGTAGAGTTGATATTTTAACTGCATTTTTACTTCCTGTTCTGTGTTCAGAGGAACGTTAGATGAATTTAGCTGAAAGTGGAAATGAATAATCATGAGATGAGAAAAAACACATTTATTAAACGACATCAGCGTAAAGTTTACATGATTGTTAAATCTGTTTACACTTTATTCTCACTGAAGGCTCTAGTGATCTTTCAGGCTCTTCATAGGTGTGGGAGAGAGAGAGAGAGAGAGAGACGACCTGTCTGAGCATGCATTAATCTCACACACACACACACACACACACACACACACTTGACTATAATCAGATGAGTAATGCTGCTGTGTGCATCGTAAATGTTTTGTGTTTGTTTTTTCTGTTGCTCATGTTTTTATTTTCTGTTTTCCTTTTTTCAGCGCCTTGGGGTTTGGTCTGTTTTCGGTTTGTTACTAAAACGTCAGACGTTTTCAGAAACATCGCACAGAATCTGTTATAACGAGACCCTTTCGACAGTGGCTGTTTAATTTGCGAGGGTTTGTGCAGTGTGTGTTCTCGGTGACGGAGGGACCGTGGTTTTAGGTTCGGAGAACGGTTTCCGAATGTTACGAAGAACACGCGGGAACCTTGGCTCTGAAAAGTCGGTTTCGTAAAGTTTGTCTGGTTGTTCTGAGAGTCTGTTTACATAATGCTAATTACATAAACATGTCTGCGACGTTTGTAGAACCTTTATGTAATCTTTGTCTATCTGCGAAGATCGTGTGAGCGAAATTCTAATAACATCGTGAATCGGATCGTTAATATCCTGCAGCGGATGTTTGTAGAACATTGCAGGAATGTTATTTCTGGAACATTACCTTTAGCATAACCATTAAAAAAGGGACATGGCTTTAAATAAATAAATGTGTGTGTGTGTTTTATTCTGAAGCATGACACTGCAACTCTGAGGAAAAGGAAACCCTTTTATTTCACAGCAAAAAGCATGAAACAGAATAAAATAAAAAATAAAATTATTAGGCATTAGTACTTGTTAATATTTCAGGACACTTTCTGACATTTGTTAAATTTAAATCTCTGTTGTTGCAGAACGTTGTATATAAATATACAGTGGATATAAAAAGTCTACACACCCCTGTTAAAATGCCAGGTTTCTGGTGATGTAAAAAAAATGAGACCAAG
>CM075022.1:722795-727795 GCA_037576675.1 Pangasius sanitwongsei
TGTAAGATGCGACTAAGAGAATGTCAGGAAAAGCCTAGTAGAGCAGCTGAACTTTATTTGGGTTAATCAGAGGAACTGTAAGTGATGGCAGGTGTGTACTGACTCCTGTTTAACATGAGTGTGAATGTGATTGCTTCATTCTGAACACAGCCGCATCCCCAGTTATAAGAGGGTGTGCACACTTACGCAACCACATTAATTAATTTTTTTTTTTTTACTCGCCCCCCCCTAAAAGATTTCAGTTTGTTTTTCAGATGAGTCGTACAGGTTATAGGTCACAATAAAGGTGGAAAAAGTTCTGAAATGATTTATCTTGGTCTCGTTTTTTTACATCACCAGAAACCTGGCATTTTAACAGGGGTGTGTAGACTTTTTTATATCCACTGTACATATACTATTACAATAAATAAAAATAAGAAAAAAAAAAAGACTTTAAATAAATACATTTTCAGGGGTACACCCGTAGTTGCCGCGGTGACTTAGTTTGAAACGTGTAAATTTTGTTGTGCATCAAATTTAGCAACGTTTTAATAATCATTTAATTTATGAAGGAGAAATATTTCCAGACTTAAAGGAAGTTTGGGGAAAAAAAAAAAAGACTCAGTTCCTGTTTCTGTAAAATCTAGTCGATCAGACCAGACATTTTTGTTTCCTCGTTGTTTTTCGTAACAGGATTATGAGGCTGTTGTAAGTCACACAAGCCAAAACTTTCAAGAGCAGAAATCCGAGTCGGAGATTTCCGCAGTTACGAGTCTGTAACACTTTCTCAGGTTGTCAGTGTTTCGGCGTTTTCTTGTTCCCCCTCGTCTCCTCGTCCTTATGTCAGGAATGTGCGCTCAGGCAGGATGGGACTTGCTGCTCCGAAAGCTTTTCAGCGAGCCGCCTGGAGCTGCGCAATCTTCTCTTCCCGTTTACAGCCTGCAAGTTTCATCAGGTCCTTCTGACAAACTCCACATCAGATCTTTGGGCTTTGCCAGTCACATAGTGCACAAGATAAGATTAAAAAAATAAATAAATAAAAAATCCGGCCCTGATGTGATGTTCACGATCCTCAAACGGCCCTGTAGAGGACCTATACCCTGACTGGCCACTTTATTAGGAATATCAGACTACTGTTGCTCTCAGAGTAGCCTCGGTTCTTCATGGCATGGATTCCACAAAGTGCTGCTCCATGTTGACCTCATTGTGTCACGTAATTGCTGCAAGTCTTGAGCAACCTATGTTTTTTTTTTTTTTTTAAATTCCACATTTATAATATAGGACTACTGACACATTAGAACCCAAGGAATATTCCTTGCACTGCCTGACCAGTCTAGTGGGAAGTGTTGTGCTGTTACAGGAAAAGAGCCCACGCCCAGGTGATGGGTTACGAAGTGTAAAATGCTCAGCGTTTTCATGCACAGTCACGTTAAACACACACTGACGAGCTGTGTGTCTCTCTTTAAAACTTTCCTCTGTCGAAAGTGATTGTCGTCATGAGTCGCGTCTCAAACCGAAAACTCTGAAATTAGACTCAAAAGTATTTACTGCTAAACAAAACAGAGTTTTCTGTAGATTTGAAGGCGACATGAGAGGATTTGACAGGAAATCCGGTTGGTGTTAGTGCTCAATAACATTATAGAATAGTACACACGTCTGTGATTTGAGACTAGTCTGTTTAGTGGAGGTAGATGTGCGCGGAAATTTGTCTATTTTTACTGTAGAACTGCTCGAGTGCAGCGTGTCATGTTGCAATTAACCGTTATAAGATGGTAAATTGTGGCCATGAAGGGGTGCATGTGGTCAGTGACAGCACTCAGATATGCTGTAGCATTCAAACGATGCTTGACTGGGATTAAGGAGCTCAATGTGTGCCAAGAAATCATTCCGCGCACCATTATACCCCCACCACCAGCCTGCACCGTTCACACTAAGCAACGGTTCCATGGGTTCACGCTGCTCACGCCAAAGTTTGACCCGACCATCTACGGCAGAAATCAAGACCAAGCAACGTTTGGTTGACGATGGTTTCTGTATTTCATGTATTTTTTTTTTTAATTATGTTTTCAGGTTGTCTGATTCTCATTAGCTTGATATCTCAAGAACGAGTGGTTGAATATTTGTAGGGTTTATATGGAATCATCATCATCATCATCATCATCATCGTAACCAGCAGATGAACTGATTAGATTTTGGAATTGATCCAAAGGTCACAGCAAGGTCACATGTCTGAATTAATTTTTCTTCAGTAGCTTCCTTCCTGTCTGATGTGTAATTTTAGTATCAGCACAGAATAAACTTGTTGGTGGCAGAGGAATCCATGTTGACGCTATTGACCTGGAGTTTGACTTGTTTCTTAGCTGTGGAGCTAATATTACTAAAGCTATTGATATTAGCTAGGAAGCTAGTTTGATCGCAAGCCGTGCCGATGTTCCACAACTAATAATGCGATCTCGACTCTCGCCGGATTTCCGTTCACGTCTCGCTTTTATTTGTGGATTATACAACTGACGACCGATAAAATGAGCGTCACAGTTAAAATCTAAACTTTATTTCACCTCGCATTCTTCCGTAATAATTATTCCATTATGACGCTCATGAGTGAAACGTGACCTGCACAAACACGTGGAAAGTGGTGAATCTGTGTGTGCTGTTGAATAATGTGGAGAAAACCCGTGTTTACACACGCTGGGCTGAGGGATTCGATTCGCCGTGCCCGCTCGGTTTCGAGGCCATGTTACGCGCAGCGTGTGTTTGTCGTGTCGATTTTGCACACGCTGAGATGATGAAAAAGCTGTAAAGAACGAGCCGCTCACTCCTGACTCTGTCAATACGGAGTGAAGGTTTTTTCAGGAGTGATTTCCTGGAGGGATCGATGTCAATCCCCGCAGCTCTTCATCACTAATGAGACACTCGTCTCGGCAGGAACGCGCCGTCCCGTGGGTTTAAGAGCTTTGCTGTTTTTATGGTTTGTTTGTGGACTGAATGTGGTGAAAAAAGCCTCAGGACTTTTTTTTTTAATGAATATCACTTGACTCTACAAACAAAATGGGTACGAAGAATCTAAGAAAAAGAAGGAGAACTTTAGAGCTTCATGTTCTGTACTCCATCTTGTGTCGTGCAGGATTCAAAACCTTAATATAGCTTTTTTTTTTTTAACATTACGTCCACACTAACTTGTCTTTTGTGGGCGTGGCCTGACTAGCATTTTTTAGTTCTGATAAAAATGATAATAGCTAAATATAACTTCTAACTCTAACTCGTTAAACACAGATTATATAATGCCCTAATCAGTTGTTTGATTTACATGCTATATGCTCTGCTTCGTTGTCAGATTAGATTAGATTAGATTAGATTAGCTATCTGTACTAGCTATACTAATCTCTGCTACTTCCTTCCAAGCTTTTTCTTTTTCTTCATAACTTCTCTATACATATTTAATGAGAGGTCGTATATGACGGGATAAAATGAAATCACGGTTATAAGTTTTTCTTCTATTTTTATGTGTCACACAGTAAACAGGATCTAATTGCAGGTAGGAACTAAAGTTCTGAGTAAGGACCTGAAGAAACGTCGGACCCCACGCTCCATAGGATCAGTCCGAGTAATCGATCGGGTCGATGGGGTCAGTTGTGTGGATTTGTCACTTTATAGCGTCATAAATAATTTGCATAGAATTGAGAAAATGTGAGCCGTTTGAGCTTGGAAAGAGTCGACTCTTTATTGGTGAGTCAAATGATCTGACTCACAGAAAAGGGCCAGAATTTACTATTTTATAAAACACACAGGTTTGTAAAACTATTTTTTTAAACGCAGGTTTATAAAAACGGAGGATTGAGTCATTCTGAGAAATTCATGTTTGACCCATCAGGAATGTTACGGCATCACGGCAAGTTCCTAGTTCCTGACCCACAGAAGTGAAATGGTTCCGGGAACTAAAGTCAGTCTACCCGGAAAGGGGGGGAAAAAAGGCTTTTCTGTGTTAATCGTAATGCTTAAATAAAAAAGTAATAGTTTTCATCAAGCATCATCTCATCATAGTGATACTGATAAGAGCGCTGAAGATAGAGAGCGCCGTCTGTTGGTGAGTCGGAGCACTACAGGACGGGGCGTGGCCTCAGAGTTTTAACTCCCTGATCTCAAATTCTGTCATGAATATATGGTACATTAGCTTAGAGCAGATTTTTCATAAATTCATGAAACAAATGTTATTGTATCCTGATATAAAATAAATGTGGCTACGGCATGTCAGTTAGAGCTGAGTGCAAAAAATTGCATCCCCTTTAGACAAAATTACAATGAAATTTAGTATTTCATATTTTCAGCCTTTCCTTTTTTGCCCCAAGTTTTTGATTTTCCTTGAGTTTTTTTTTTTTTTCTGGTCCATCTTTAATTGTGATTGTGAAGGTGGATATGCTCGTTCTTATTATCCCTCCATTCTGGAGATCGATGCTAATTGAAAAATTAGAAATCATTTATTGCTTTTAGAGGACGGTAATTAGAGTGGGAGACTAAATGGCAGATTCCATTAATAACCCAATCTGTCTTGCTATTGTACAGAGAGAGAGAGAGAGAGAGAGAGAGAGAGAGAGAGAGAGATGGCGGGATGGAGAGATGGAAGGAATGACACATGTAGTTTTGTAGAGTCTCTAAATGCTGCATCTTACTTCAAAGAAAAAAGGGAAGATGTCACTGCTGATAAATTGGTACATCAGAGAACATCTGTTATATTGTCTGTGTGTGAGTGTGTGTGTGTGTGTGAGTGTGTGTGTGTGAGTGTGTGTGAGTGTGTGTGGCTATGTGTAGTGATGTCTCAGATCTCTAAGATGACTACAAGACTAATGTTGCTTATAGCTTCCAGTTTATGGTGCTGTAAAACTGCATGTGTAAATCCTCAGCCAGTTGCTTCAGAAATTAAATATGAATCATATTTAGCATCCGAATCACTTCTAAAGTACAAACTCCGCCTTCAGACTTTAGGCCACGCCCCTTACATACTTGAATCTCAGAATGTGGTATGG
>CM075022.1:732795-741473 GCA_037576675.1 Pangasius sanitwongsei
ATATATATATATATATATATATATATGATCGTACCAATAAAAGTACTAATAAAAGGCATTGTGGAATTGTTCATCCTGGAATCGACTCACTTAAAGAATCGTTCGTATCGATTCAAAGAATCGATTCAAGACGAACCGGTTTAAAAATGGAAAGAAAAAGAAAAAAAAGATTTGTTTATGCTCAGTGAATCTATTTAAAGTATACAAAAAAATCGTTGAAAAGGGAACCGATTCCTTGGTGAATCACTGATATGATTCCGGCTCAGTCTGGCAACCCTGATTGGCGGCAGGCTTTTTCTCCGAGTTTCATTCATTTGTTCGTTCGGTTGGTTCGCGCGCGGCGCTCAGAGGAGACGCGAGCGCGCGCGGAGCGGCACGTGAAAGTGAGACGGTCGGCGTTTCAGCGCGAGACGGGACTGCACTGAGCGCGCTGACCTTCATCATCATCATCATCATCCTCATCATCCTCATCATAATTAACATCATTAACATCATTAACATCATCTCAGCGCGGTGAGGAAGCTGGAGGTGCGGGATGCGCTCCGCAAACTGACACACCGGTAAGACCGTTTCTGCTCTCTGCACGTGCAGTTTAATTACACTGTCATTATGCTAAAGGTAATTACGTCACAATCGTTTGATGTTTCCGTTTTTTAAAAATTTATTTATTTATATATATATATATATATTTATTTATTATTATTATTATTAATTTATTTTTTTTTACTGCGAATGTTTATGAATGAAGAGATGCCCGTGGACGCGAGAGTGCACATACAGACACACACACACACACACCTGCGCTTTTAAGAGTGTTGGATTAACACCTCAGGTATGAGATTAACACCTCCAGTCTGTAATTAAAATCTTAAAGTGTTTAATGAACACCTCAGGTATGAGATTAGCATCCACACAGTTTCATTTCTAGCGATTAATCGACGCCTGTAGTGTTAATGAGCATCAGCTGTAGTAAATTAACTTTATGTGTTGAGTTGATAATGTTGAGTTGACAGTGTTGAGTTGATTGTGTTGAGTTGACTGTGTTGAGTTGATTGTGTTGAGCTGATAGTGTTGAGTTGACTGTGTTGATGTGATAGTGTTGAGTTGACTGTGTTGATGTGATAGTGTTGAGTTGACAGTGTTGAGTTGACACTTCAGGTGTTGAACTGTGCATTTTCAGTTCTCTTTTGCTGCTTTGCATTAACATTTACAGTGTTGAATTAACACCACCTGACTCCTGAACTGCTGGCTGCAGTGCTGAATCAACACTTCTGGTGTTGAATGTGGATCAGTGGTCATTTCTAGTGTAGAACTGACACGTATAGTGTTAAAGAGCCTCTTTGAGTGTTAAGTTAATAGTGTTGAATTGACTGTTACCATTTTGAATTAGCATTTATTTTGACACGCTAATGTTTAAGGTGCTGAATGAACACCACCTGTTGATATAATCACTAGTGTTGAATTAACACATAGCACTGAGTTAGTGTTTACACCAGTGCAATGTGAAAATACAATGTGTGTGTGTGTGTGTGTGTGTAAATGAAATCTTAATTTAAGTGTTAATTTAACACCTCCTTTATGAATGAGCAGCTACGTCGGTGAAGTAACACTTACAGCACATACAGTGTTGAGTTACTCAGGTGTTAACACCTACACGGGTAAGCTATCACCAGACCAGCTCGTTCAGCGTGCTTCAAACACCTACAGGGTGGAATTAACACCTGCCACAGTGTAATTAATTACTGCTACTGAACCTACACCGAGTGTTTATATAAGTTTAAATGAACACTCCGGACTACGTGTGGAGTTCTGTTCGAGCGAATTCAGGACTCGGTGTTAATTCGTGACTAGGAATAAATACGACTCTACGGTAAGTATTTATTCAGCGCTGTTCTGTTAGGGACTGAGACACTCAACACTGAGACCTCAACACTAAGACCTCAGACCTTTTTGGCGTGTGATGGTCACTGTGTGAGATCATGTCATCTTTACGATGTGTGTATTAATGATGCACTTTTGTTGCAGTGTTGCAAACACCAGTTAAACATCATTTTATAGAAAAAAAACTACACGTTCAGTGTTTAACGAGGTGCAGAAGAAAAAAAGCAGGGTTTAGCTACATTCGGTCAGAGCCGTGAACGTCTCGTGATGCTCCTCGATTTATTCTGATATCGTCATGTCCGATTGCTGTGGAGTTTATGGAGGTGTATCAGTGATGTCACTTCCTGCTCCTCCTTAAGCCACACTGCGTGATTTCAGCGGTGTTTTAAGATCATTACTCATCGCACTGTACGAGATCCCAGTAAAATCTCGTCCGAAGTCTCTAACGGACTGCGTGCGTTCTCCGTGTCGGATTATACGATGAAGATCCTCTAGCGATAGACCTGCGATTAAAGAAAAATGTCTACGTTCTGCTCACGTCATCAAGCAGCGCGGTCCGGAAATCAGCTCGAGCAGGAAACGGGCCTCGCATAAACACGCGCATTCTTCACAGGAGATTATTGTCCTGTTTCGGTTACGTTTCTCCGTCGCCGCTACCGTATCTGTAGCTGTGCCGTGAGTTTGCCGTCCCCCTATTGGTGGATTTTAGACGGGCGTCGTAGCAGCAGCGCTCACACTCTGAGCTTTTAATCAGGAATTTCTCACACTGACACTACTCCATCGTCAGTGGCACTAAATCAGTTCTGAGAATTCGTCTCAACTCGCATCCAAATAATTATTTCACGTTGTGCGATTTTTGTCTACGACGGCAAAATCGTACAGTACAACCCTGGAGCGTTCGGCTTCGTCACCGCACAATAAACACCCCCGTGGTGTTCACCTTGTGGTAGTTATACAGAGTAGAAATGACTTTTTTAAACAAATGAGAGTCATTAAACTTTTAGCTAAATGAAGCGTGTGCTTATTTGTGTCGCTTGTCAGTGCGGTGAGACGGCAGCGGCTGCCTCGTGGGAGTTTATGATCCTCCTCGTCCCGGTTTACTGAGATACGGAAAGAGCTCGAGTCTGTCTTATACGCTGGTGTAGTCTGAATGATTTCCTTTCATTAAGTGTGTGTGAGTGAGAGAGAGGAGTGTGTGTGTGTGTGAGTGAGAGAGAGGAGTGTGTGTGTGTGTGTGAGAGAGAGAGAGAAGTGTGTGTGTGTGAGGGAGAGAGAGAGAGAAGTGTGTGTGTGTGTGTGAGAGAGAGAGAGGAGTGTGTGTGTGTGAGGGAGAGAGAGAGAGAAGTGTGTGTGTGTGAGGGAGAGAGAGAGAGAAGTGTGTGTGTGTGTGTGAGAGAGAGAGAAGTGTGTGTGTGTGTGTGTGTGAGAGAGAGAGAGAAGTGTGTGTGTGTGAGTGAGAGAGGAGTGTGTGTGTGTGTGTGAGGGAGAGAGAGCGAGCGCTGAGGTCGATAGAGCAGTGATGGACGTCTGTTCTTTCGTCTGAAGCTGTTTTTCTCTTCATTACGGCTGCAGAGGAAGTTATTCAGCCTGGAAGAGTCTCTGTGGACACATTCAACAGCAGCAACAGTACCAATGAACGTGCTGGGGGGGGGGGGGGGGTTGATGAAGAGGAGGAAGAGGGGTTGAGGAAGATCACCTGGTGATGGTGGTTGAAATGAGAACATATAAGAGTATATGATGAAGAGTATGATGATGGTGGTGAAGACTGTGGTGGATGATGATAGTATTTATGATTACGACGGCGACATCGATGATGATGATGATGATGATGATGATTACGATGTTGATGTTGATGGCGATGATGACAATGATGATGATGATGATGATGATGATGGCAATTCCAGCAATGATTATGTTGTTGATAGTGACAACAATCACAAACAACAAACAATAACAAACGAGTATGCTGATTACTATGACGATAATGATGACATTGATGATAATGAAGGTGACAGTTATAAGGATTATAACGAAGAATATAATAATGGTAATGATAGGAAGAACGATGATGCGGTTGTTCGCTAGTTAGCCAACTCACACAATCTCTAGCTAATATAAAGCTAACTAAGAAGATATGTGAGACGACCTCTTCTATTCCCTGTCAGCTTCTGTCTGTCAGATTAACCTCCATCTCTCCATCTTCCTTATCTGTGTGTGTGTGTGTGTGTGTGTGTGTGTTGCCCGCTCATAGTGGACAGAAGATAACGTTGCACTTTGGCCTACTATTCAGAGATTAAATCTCACACACACAAACTCAGCTGAGAGTGTGTGTGTGTGTGTGTGTGTGTGTGTGTGTGTGTGTGTGTGAGAGAGAGAGAGAGAGATTCATTCTCTGACGACAAAGCTGAATTCCCTCAGTGAGTCGTGCGGAGAATTTCGAAGGGGAAATGGAACGTTCTAGAGAAACTTGCTGACTCAGCGCCGGTGACAGGAGCAGATGAAGCGCAGAGTGATGGACACTTCCTGTCCCATCATGCACCAGGATATGGAATGGGCGGGGCTTATATCAGATAACACACGCACATTCAACATGGTTACATGAGAATTTGTTTGCACTTTGATCTCTGTCCCAAAACTGTAATTGACCCTTCGTTAAGCCCCGCCCACCTTTTTTTTTTTTTTTAACCTTTTACCACTGCTGCATATTTTTAGCCATTTTGTGATGTCACTGTTCTTCATTTCAACATTAAGTTAATTACGGAATAAAACATTTGCGGCCTGCTGTTATAGGAAAATAATCAACGATGGTGTGATGAGTTACTGTTACCACCCTACAGCACCTCCACAAGTGTTCTATTCCTCTTATACCGCAGCAACTTGCCAACGATGGTAATTTTTTTATTTATTAAAGAACAACACTTCATACTTTTTATCCGTTTATAGTTACATGTAATGTCGGATTAGCTTATTTACATGTCAGTGAACAAATTACACGGGTACTGTAGTAAAGAAAAAAACAAATGGGGAAAAAATTACGCTTGTGTAAGATGCAGAAAAACGCCAACTTGATGGCACCAACACGACTGTGTGTGTGTGTGTGTGTGTGTGTGTGTAGGAAGAGGAGAACACGGATGGGTGGAGAGTGTTGACAGCTCCCAGCTTTGTGTCGACTTTTTGAGCAGATGGCACTTTTGGCAGAACTCATTCTGCAAGCGCTGGCATAAAACACACACACACACACACACACACACACAGACACAGACGGCAGCGTGATTGTGATTGTAAATATGAGTGCATTAGTTAGTGTCATTTTCACAGTGTGAGGAGGGAGAGACAGAGAGAGACAGAGAGAGAGAGAGAGACAGACACAGGGTGATGGAGAGAGAGACAGAGAGAGAGGGAAAGAGAGAGAGAAAAGGAGATATATAGTTAACGGATAATGACAGGGAGATATATACATATATATATATATATATATATAGAGAGAGAGAGAGACAGAGAGACAGATAGAGAGAGAGACAGACAGAGAGAGAGACAGACAGAGAGAGACAGATAGAGAGAGACAGACAGATAGAGAGAGACAGACAGGAATACTGTATGTAATCATGCCAATAAAGGACTTTGAAGTTGAAATTGAAAAAGTGACAGACAGCAAGTGAAGGATAAAAAGGTCTTTGGTGTAAATGTCAGTACAGATATTGTGATATTTTGCGTTGAGATGTCTGGGCTTATGATCAGCAGCTGTGTGTTTAATTAACACTCTTCATTCATATATGCAGGGCGTGTGTGTGTGTGTGTGTGTGTGTGTGTAGTATGAGTGGTGTGTGTGTGTGTGTGTGTGTGTGTGTGTGTGTAGTATGAGTGGTGTGTGTGTGTGTGTGTGTGTGTATGTGAGGGTCATAAAGAGCTGAATAGAGTGCATTTCTCCTGGCTCTGCATCTGATTAAAGATGACATTCACCTAAAAGTCACGCTTAATAACTACACTGCCCTGTCTGTCTCTCTCTATCTATCTCTCTCTCTCTGTCTGTCTGTCTCTCTCTGTCTGTCTCTCTCTATCTATCTCTCTCTCTATCTGTCTGTCTCTCTCTCTCGCTCTCTGTCTCTCTCTGTCTGTCACTCGCTCTGTCTGTCTGTCTCTCTCTATCTGTCTCTCTCTCTATCTGTCTGTCTCTCTCTCTCTCTCTCTCTGTCTCTCTCTGTCTGTCACTCGCTCTGTCTGTCTGTCTCTCTCTCTCACCGTCTGTCTTTCTCTCTCTGTCTGTCTCTGTTTCTCTCTCCTTGTTGTTTCTCTTTTGTCTCTTCTTGTTTAATCTCATGCTTTCTCACTCATTATTTATCACTCTCTGTATATAGCAGTGACCCCCTGACCCTGTGTGTGTGTGTGTGTGTATGTGTGTGTGTGTGTGTGTGTGTGTGTTCGTATGTATATGTGTGTGTTTGACCCACTTCTGTCCTCTTCAGAACCGTAAGCCAATCCTCTAATTGTCTTCATTTATTCATCTGGACGTGCAGTACACTCCTCCACCATTACACACTCGCCGTGGGTGTTTGTTTTGACTATGTGTGTGTGTGTGTGTGTCTGTGTGTGTGTGTGTGTGGTGAAAGGTTCACTCATACCCTGTGTTAGAGGGCGACCTCTTTTCTTTCGGTCTAGTTGGCACTTTCTGTCACTAAGATGAAGTGCTCTTAATGATGAAGTGCCCTTAATTTGAACACTAACACACACACACACACACATTCAGGCTGATGTCTTGTTGAAAGATGACATGATCTCACACAGCGACCATCACACGCCAAAAAGGTCTTGTTTTTTAGTAGCATTTACACGTGGTACACGTTACATTAGTACGTTATGTTAGTATGTTAAATTAGTACATTACATTAGTACGTTAGTACGTTACATTAGTACGTTGTTAGTACGTTACATTAGTACGTTATGTTAGTATGTTAAATTAGTACATTACATTAGTACGTTAGTGCGTTACATTAGTACTACGTAGTATCAGCACATGAACAAGGACAAGTTCTCTTTCTTTCTTTTTACTAGAACACACTCACTTTCTCACTGACACCCTGAAACCCATACACACACACACACACATTTGGGGAGATGTTTATGTAACATTTATGGAAGGAGTCTCCAGTGTCAGCGCTTTATAACAGTCCGAGGTTTTCCGACATCTTCAGGACAGAGCAGTTTATGTGGTTTTTTTTGCGGTTTCTTGCTAACATACTTAACAAGCTGCATTCGCTTTTGTCTTATTAACTTCAAGAGAGAGAGTAAAGAGCAGCTGGTGAGGGAACGACTGTTTATAGCTGCTATAATGTAAGCGACAACAGGAACTAACTCGTTTCTCAAACATTCCACAACATTAATTATAACTGTATACGTTAAAACGAGCAATGTTTTTAACAATAAATTTAACATTCACTGGCAAATCGCTGCGGTATAAGCGGAATAACACACTACCGTGGGGTTGATTTATGGATTATTTTTGCATAAACTGCTTGATCTAGAACATGTATACAATATATATATATATAAACAAACAGTGGGGCTGTGCATCACGTGACCCTGCAGATGACGTGCCGCTGTACGTTTTATCTATCTTTCAGTAGAAAGAGTGAATTATTATTTAGCTACTGTTTAGTTTTCATCATGGATACAAACTAGTATGAACGTCTTTATTAATAAATAAATAAATAAATAAATAAATACAGCAAACTTTATTTTTAAAATCATAACAGAAATGTTGCTATGGGAGTGAAGATCAGAATAAATCTCTCTCACACAGCCTCATGTTTCCAGCTGGACGTGAACTCCGCCGGTCTCCACCCATCCGGCGTTTCATTAACATTGTTGTAGTGTGTGTGTTAGTGTTCATGATAAAAAAAACAAAACAAAAAACTCTTTTCCTGTCAGTGGCACTTACAGAGCAGTGTGGCGAGGACAGAAGGCGCTTACACCACACACACATATACACGCACACACACACATACATGGGAATTACACAGCCTTACTGTGTGTGTGTGTGTGTGTTGTGTGTGTAGCACAAGCAGCTGTGGTGTGCGTTTCACTCTCGGATGTGACAGCTGTTATTCCTCGGAGGATCTTGTCTTTTTTTTCTTTTTGGCTCCAGATGCTTTCTGTCAGCTTGCGTAGCGGTATCTCTGCGATTTTTCTGCGAGAATCCGCCTCTCTCTTTTCAGCTTGAGTTCTACAACGTTCCAGAGCAACTCTAGAACTCTCCAGCTCTCTCTGTTCTGTTTCTGAGTGCATCATTGTGTCCTGAGACACATTCCACATGAAGAGTTGTGATGCCACTCTGTCGTTTTCCGCTGAGTGTGCTGCGTTAGCAGTGGAGGCTGAATATAATTACAGTGGCATTTTTATTCACCTTTCCCCTGTCGAAATTACCAATTCAACATTCTTGCTGCTCAATGACTAACATTTATAAAATATTTATAAAAGCGTATATTTAATAAAAGCATGTGTTTATAAATGTGATATTATGTGTCATTAGCTAATTTTGTATCAGACATTTCCTTTCCATATTCTTAATCTCAGGTGGTGCTTTTAACTAGCTGTGGAATTTTTAACTAGTTTGTTTAACAGGGTTTTAGAGAGTGAGAAGATGCCTGAGGAATGGAGACGTAGTGTATTAGTGCCGATCTTTAAGAATAAGGGTGACGTGCAGTGTTGCAGCAACTATAGGGAGATAAAGTTGATGAGCCATACAATGAAGCTATGGGAAAGAGTAGTGGAAGCTAGGTTAAGGAAGGTAGTGGAGATTT
>CM075022.1:743224-750724 GCA_037576675.1 Pangasius sanitwongsei
CTAACACAACACACCCCTCAACACTGCACCACCGCCAACACCCCTAACACAACACACCACTCAACACTGCACCACCGCCAACACCGCTAACACAACACACCACTCAACACTGCACCACCGCCAACACAACACACCCCTCAACACTGCACCACCGCCAACACCCCTAACACAACACACCCCTCAACACTGCACCACCGCCAACACCCCTAACACAACACACCACTCAACACTGCACCACCGCCAACACCGCTAACACAACACACCGCTCAACACTGCACCACCGCCAACACCCCTAACACACCAGTAAACACTGTGACGTCGACAACATCGTTAAACATTTTTCCAACGACAACATTATTAAACACTGTGTTGTTGGCAACATCATTGAGCACTGTGCCATCAACAACATCGTCTAAGGCTAAAGGATGATTAACACACTGTACACGCAGAACGACGAGCTTTAATCTCTCACTGGCGGAGTGTGTGATAAAGTGCGTTGGGTTTATGACCTCCGGGCCGTAGCACTACAGTTATAAACCATTAAGCATGATTTCTTCTTTATTATTAATCACTCTAGCACTATTAGTGCTGTACAACTGTTAAAGACGCTCCGTCATCCTCCTGTAAGACAGAATTAAATATTAATATTAAACATTATGACTTCATTATTACGGGACATTTTCACTGCCGTCTCCTCACACGCACGATTTCAGCCAAACGATTCTGCTGGATTTCATATAAACGCAGTGTGAAGTCGTAAGTATCGAGCGCTAACCCTGTTAGAAAGGAACTTTGCCAAATCGAGAAAGTTTCATCCAGACTGAGTTCTCATGCTATATTTTAATTAACGTTAATTGTTGTGGTCTTAATGATTTATACCTCCTCTACGTGCAGTCCTGCTGCTTCCCCCACATCAGACTGCGGTTCCCACACGAAGGGCCATCGTGACCAATAAGAACACAATCCCACTCTGACCAATGGGATCGCAGTTCTAGGCCCTGCTGCTGCTGTAACCAATTACGGTTTGTGTCCTTAATCTCATTGTGACTAATCAAACCACAGTTCCTGAATGCTGTTGTGACCAATCAGAACTCAGTTACTGCCTAAAAATCCCAGAGTAACCAAATCAGATTGCTGCTTCTGCTCCCAATCCCACTGTAGCCAATCAGATTGCAGTTCCCTCTCCCAATCCCACTGTACCCAATCAGATTGCAGTTCTCTCTCCCAATCCCACTGTAGCCAATCAGATTGCAGTTCCCTCTCCCAATCCCACTGTAGCCAATTAGATTGCAGTTCCCGCCCCCCAATTCCAATGTTACCATTTGTTCTGAAAAGGTTGCTGTAACCAATCAGAATGCAGTTCCCACCCCTAATCTCACTGTCAGATTTCATCTTCTGTCCCTAATCCCACTCTAATCAGACTGCAGTTTCTGTCTGTAATCTCACTGCAACCAAACAAATTGTAGTTCTCGCCCCTAATCCCATCAGACTGCAGTTTCTGTCCCTAATCCCGCTGTAACCAATCAGATCTCAGTACCCTCCCATTCCACTGTAACCAATTGGTCTGCAATTCCTGCAGTTCCGGTTCCCGCCCCTAATCCCGCTGCAACCAATCTATGTTCTAAATCTCACTGTAACCAGGAAAATGTTAATGAAACTTTGATGCCTGACTTCAGAAATCGAATTTAAAATGTAACTGATGAAGATGAAAAATTATATAATGTATTAAATATTCATGTATTTATCATGTTGACGTGATCGATCATCGCTGTCAGTCGTGAGCGCTTGAGTCTGCCCCGTGTGATCACATCATAGATTCAGACGAGAGACGAGATTAACATCAGCATTAGTGTGTGTGTGTGTGTGTGTGTGTGGGTGTGTGTGTGTTTAACACACAGCATGTGTCCATGACCCCCCCAACCCCCCTCATTGTTCTGAACATCTTAATCGTTTATGCTTTCTAAAGAGGTTTTGTTTCCCCAAACCACTCGTCTCCTAAAGCCTCCTCACGACTTTGACTGTTTGTCTTTTGCATAATGCATATGCATAAAATATGCAAATGAAATTAAAGGGCAGAGTGGGGAGGGGTGGAGCCTGGCACTGAGTGTTTATTACTGAGCAACAGTGTGGCTGATTAACTGACGAACATTTCTCCTGAGAGAGAGAGAGAGAGAGAGAGTGAGTGGATGGAGAGATGTAAAAATTTAGACGCATAATTAATTAATTTACATGCTAATTTAATGACAGGATTAATGCACAGTGTGTGATTTGTGTGTGTGTGTGTGTGTGTAATGAGGTGCAGACCACCCCTGCAGTCACAGTTAGTTAATGAGCGTTCTGCGCTAGCAGGAGTCAGAGGCGAAAGCGTACTCTCTCGCTTTCCACCTGTCTCTCTCTGTCTGTCTGTCTCTCTCTCTCTCTCTGTTTATCTCTCTCTCTCTCTCTATCTGTGTTGATTATATGGGCAGAACGGTCTATGCTCCTTATTAACTGATTACATGTGTCATGTATCTCTGATTTATGTTAGAGAGAGAAAAGGAGTGAGAGAGAGAGAGCTAAAGGGTATGAGAGTAAGGAAGAGACATGGAGAGAGAGAGAGACAGAGAGAGAGAGTAGAGGGGTGAGTGCATAGGGAAAGAGAAATGGATAGAGAGAGTTTTTTAATTAATGAAAAATGCAAATCGCACCACTCGAGGAAAAAAAACAATAGGAAATGAGAATATATTGCGCATATGTTTGACTAATTGTCATAAAAATATGTGCATAATTGTCGTAGCTGAAACAGTCATCTAATCACGTGGACATATCAGCGTAAACGTGTCACATGTAGTATGAACGAGTGCAGCATTTTCAGTGTGCGCATTTTAATGTGGGCGTCTATAACACTAACTCCACTGTTAGTATGTAGTAAAAGTATGTGCACCCCTGACCATCACACTCATGTGCTTGTTGAACGTCTCATTCCAGATTTATTCCCCTCGTGTTTGCTGTTATAATGAGCTCCACTCTTCTGGGAAGCTTTCCACTAGATGTTGGAGCGTGGCTGTGGGGATTAGTGTTCATTCAGCTACAAGAGCATTAGTGAGGTCAGGCGCTGATGTTGGGATGTCGAGGAGGTCTGGGGTGCAGTCGGTGTTCAGTGGGGTTGAGGTCAGGGCTCTGTGCAGGACACTCGAGTTCTTCCACTCCAACCCTCACACACCATGTCTTCATGGAGCTCGCTCTGTGCACAGGAGCATCGTCATGCTGGAGCAGGTTTGAGCCTCTTAGTTCCAGTGAAGGGAAACTGTAATGCTACAGCACACAGAGACGTTCTATACAATTCTGTGCTTCAAACTTGTAATAGTTTTAATTAAAGAAATTACTGAAACTGTAGTTTTTATGTAGTGGCAGTGTTGTCATGCGTTTTCAGCAAAAACTTGATATGTATCATTTATTGTGAAAACAACCACAAGTATCATTTCAATGATATCGATGATAATTTTGCTGTTTCATCCAGCTCCTGTCCAGTGCCTGATTGTCTGATTGCTTCTTTCTCTCCTCTCAGGCCCATGATGTGACCACCAAAGAGAACATTTTACCCCAGTCCACCTGTAGAAGGAGAACAGAACGACAGCTCCAGTCTTTGCCTGTGAAATTGACCTCATATCTCTGAGAATGGAAGAACACGAAGACGCTGGACTTTACTGTCCTAAGAAAAAACTTCCGTTTCTCATTTGCTTGTCTTCCATCTTCTTGTCTGTGTGTTCCTGTCAGACGCTTAGCATCTTCCAGTCTGAGAGGTCTGAATGGAGCCTGAGTCACCTGGCCGTCCACCAGTCGAGTGGCGCGGTGTACGTGGGTGGAGTCAACCGCGTGTACAAGCTCTCGTCCGATCTGGCGCCGCTGGTCACGCATAACACCGGGCCGGAGCTAGACAACCAGGCGTGTTATCCTCCGCTGATCATGCAGCCGTGCTCCGAGCCTCTCGCCAGAACCGACAACGTCAACAAGCTCCTGCTTGTGGACGATCTGCACAACCGCCTGCTGGCATGCGGGAGCCTCTACCAGGGCGTGTGCAAGATCCTGAGACTGGATGATCTGTTCATCTTGGCCGAACCATCGCACAAAAAGGAGCACTATTTCTCCAGTGTGAACCAGACTGGCGGAATGAGCGGCGTGATCGTGAGCCGAGATCGAGGCCGAGACCGCGAGAGAGACGCCACTCTGTACATCGGCACGTCCGTTGGCGGCAAACAGGACTACTTCCCGACCATCTCGAGCCGCAAGCTGCCTAAAGACCCCGAATCGGCGGCCATGTTGGACTATGAGCTTCACACCGACTTTGTTTCATCGCTAGTCAAGATTCCGTCTGATACGTTAGCTCTGGTTACGCACTTCGACATCGACTACGTGTACGGTTTTTCAAGCGGCAGCTTCGTGTACTTCCTGACCGTGCAGCCGGAGACGGAGACCCCCGGAGAGCTCTTTTACACGTCGCGTGTGGTTCGGCTCTGCAAAGGCGACGATAAGTTCCACTCGTACGTCTCCCTGCCGGTGGGCTGCGTGAAGAACAGAGTGGAGTACCGTCTGCTCCAGGCGGCGTTTCTGGCTAAAGCCGGGAGCGTCATGGCCGCCGCGCTGAACATCACCGAACGAGACGACGTGCTCTTCGCCGTCTTCTCCAAAGGACAGAAACAGTACCGGAGACCATCGGACGACTCGACGCTCTGCATTTTCACCATCCAGGATATTAACGCGCGGATCAAAGAGAGGCTGAGGTCGTGCTATCAGGGGGAAGGAAACCTGGAGCTGCACTGGCTTCTGGGAAAAGACGTTCAGTGCACAAAAGCGGTATGTGTTTCGATCATCGGGAAGAGTTTAGAAAAAAAAATTGAAACGTACACAATGTTTCCTTTACTGCCAAAATATAGTCCAGTTTATGTGATGTTCAGCAGGAGGACAAACCTGTAGAGGAAGTCAATAAACGTTTTATAAAATTGTACAAACATTGCGTTAGTGATGCAGCTTTCCCTGCTCGGCGCTGTGCCTTCGTGACTGATGATGATTTTCACACAAAAACAAGTCAGTAGTTGGTTGTTCTGGTTTTTGATTGGCTGACAGGTGCGTTACTTTTTAATGTCCTGATAACACTTCCATAGACACAAAAAATATCAAACCAGTCAAATCAATGCAACCGATAATCAGATCAGATCTTCCTGTTTTCTCGCCTCGTTGTCCAGGAACCTCAGTTTAATTCCATACCAGCTGAAACATTGCTGTGGGCTGCAGCTCCGTGTTAACAGTGTGTGTGTGCGTGCGTGTGTGTGTGTGTGTGTGTGCGTGTGTGTGTGTGTGTGTGTGCGTGTGTGTGTGTGCTACTCGCTGGCATTTAGAGTCCTCATGTACAGCACAACAACAATCCCGCACGTACTCAATTCTGCGTGTGCAGTGACATTTCCACTCGGAACCTAAATGTCCGGCTCACTCGAGCGTCCAGACCCGAGGTCAGATCCGACGTTTTTATCCGTCCAGCATCGGAGCTACAGAACCACGAACATAATTTATTGTTAAACACTTCACACGGTTCCTTTATACGCTCTGACAGCGTGACGTAACACGAGCGCCGTCTCTCTTTCACAGTCGCGGCACTGACGAGCGACTAGCTAACGAGCGCTCAGGAAAAAACTTCATGTTCTTCTTTTTATTCTTCATCATCATGGTGGTGATCATTATCTTCTTCTCTGTTCTTCTTTTGTCTGTAATTCTTCTTTTCACTCATTTAGGTTCTTCTTCACCTTCTCATCCTATTCCATCCCATCTATTTTCTCTTTCTTTTCTTTCTAATTTCTTCTTTCTTTAATTTCTTTTGTTCTTCTTCTAATTGTCCTAACTGTCCTTCTTTAATCACTAGATGTTTAAAACCAGATTATCACTCATCCTCTTCTTCTTCTTTATTTTCTTTGTTGTTATTCTTTCACCTTTCTTTTTCTTCCTGTTTTTCTTTTTTTTTTAATTATTTTTTATTCTTTCTTTATCTTATTATCTTATTTCTGCTCTCTATTTTTCTACTTTGTTTTCTTTTTATTTTGTTTCTCTTCACTATTCAGCGTCACCTTCGCATCCTCTTCTTTTTCTTCTTCTAAATGTTTATCTTTTTCTTTTTCTTCCTTTTCATTTTAGTACCTTATTTTCTCCTTCAATTTATTTTTCTTTTTTCTTTCATTGGCTCTTTGTTTTTCTGTTATTCTTGTGTTTTATTTTCAGTTCTCTTGCTGTGTGTTCTGAATCATATCCTCTTTATTTTCTCTGTTTTTAACTTCTTTTTGTTAGTAGCAGTATTGAAATGTCTTTTCCAGTGTTTCCAGTCTAATCTCTCTCTCTCTCTCTCTCTTTCTCTCTCTCTCTCTCTCTCTCTCTCTTTCTTCAGCCGGTGCCTATAGGAGATGGTTTCTGTGGTTTGGACATTAATCAGCCTCTCGGTGGTTCGGAGCTCGTCTCGGGTCTCGCTGTTTACACCGAGACATCAGAGCGTCTCACCGCCGTGTCTGCGTACGTGTACGACGGCTACAGCGTGGCGTTCCTCGGCACCCGATCCGGAAACATCCGTAAGGTCAGGAGTACGACAACAACCTGGATTTGTGTGTGTGTGTGTGTGTGTGTGTGTAATGCCAGAGCTTAGCTGACCCAGAACTAACAAAACATGGCCATGAAAAGCCATTAGTGGATTTTTTGCTCTTGGTCACAGAGCGTGGTCAGTACACACACACACACACACACATATACACACACATATACACACACACACACACACACACCAATCTGCCAGGTCAAAGGTCACACGGAACCCCTCTTTCTGTCTGAAAAGTCCATTAAGGCTCGCATCCTGCCGCATATGAGAGCAGTCCAAGTTCCATGTGCACGTGAATATTCATGAGCTCAGAATTTCTGACTGCAGAACTGAGCGTCTGATGTCTGGAGTCAGACCCGACTGCATTATCTGTCTCCTTAAGGGCTAATCTGTTAGCATTCCTGGCACTCGGTTGAAATGTTAATGTGTTAATGCGTATAAACACACTCACACACTCCGGAAAGCGAGTTAGCGGCATGTTTTCATTAAAAGCCGCTCGGTGTAAAGTTTCTGAGGTCGCTGTTTGTTCCACACGACCCCAGGAATTTCACCGGCTTCCTTTATTTCACAATAATAATAATGAGATCTGCGTGGGAAAACTCTCCAGAGCGCGCGGGAGGAAGTGGGAACTTTGTACAGCCGAGACTGCAGTCCCAGGTATTGTTTTGTGAGTGTGTGTGTATATTATATATCAGGAGATGGAGACAGAAAACACACACACACACACACACACAATCGACAAGCAGTGCCTGTGTTACTCTGCGTCCATGCCAGCGAGTGACAAAGCGGCAGGAGTCCGTTCGTTTTCTCCGTACACAGAGCCGCCATTTCAGCAACACTCGAAATGAGATTTTCTCAAATCTATGCAGTTGTACGATAAAGAAGCGTCA
>CM075022.1:755724-765640 GCA_037576675.1 Pangasius sanitwongsei
AGCTCAGACTTGAACCAGTGATTTTTAACATCAGAAACCATGATGTTAACCACTGTGTCACTAGAGGATGAAGAGGGAGATTTGCTTATTGGACTTTTGACTTACGAATGACAGACCTGAATGCAAATCCTCTTTGAGCTCCCACAGGGCGAGTTTCATCACTCCTCACCAAGCTGAAGCTGTGAGTGAAGCCCAACACCAACGCCAACAAACCCCAATGCTTATTTGGTGTGTTGTGGAATTGATAGGTTTCTTTATTCAATCATTTATTTGAGTTGCCTGATATTTTTACGTCCAGTCATATCCCATCATATAGTTATCTATCGTTATCTTCCATTACTTTTTCCAGCACGCTTTCAAGAAACATTTCTCATGTCCATTTACTTCATAAAACAGCTATGACTTCAATAATCCAGTTCCTCGAGGTTCATCTTCTAACCAAAATTCAGTTCCAGTCTCAGACCAACAGAGCTGATCCAGTTAATCCAATCAGGTTATTATGAGAAGCAGGAGTGTTGGAGTTGGTGGGTTTGTGGTATCAGCCTTGCCTCATGTACCTGAGGTTTCCGGTTTAAATCTTGCTCTGACTGAGGGGTTTGTTTGGAGCAGTGTGATGGTAGAAGGTTTTGGAACTGACTAGTCTGGGTGGTAGGAAAATGAAAAACTGGAAAAAAAAGTGTCACCATAACACACTTTGTTTATCTTTCCATCTCTCAGGGGTATCTCCCTAGATACAACTCCACCTTCTGCTCCACTCTTGCCATCCAACAATCTTGCACCACATGGGAAGGTAGCTTCTCTACCTTTAACAGCCATATTCCCAAGACTTGGCCGGGGTTTGACCTGGCAACCTCAGAACCTAGAAGCAAATCCCTTCCAGTTAAGCCACAGGCCCTCACAAAGCACACGGCTTTTTTTGAACTCTAATTGTTTAACTATTTTTTGTTCTGAAACTCACAAAAGCACAGATTGGAACCTGCGTGTAACATCAGGAGCTGTGGTGTTAACCACTCTGCTACAGAACAAGAAGATGAGCAGCTACACATCAGACTTGTGTTGCAGCTTACAAGCGGCTGAGAAGTGTGCACCAGAACACACACACACACACACACAAAAAAAAAAGATGGAGCTTTGACATCTCACCTGGGAGTCTTTCCTCTAATCAATACTTACCTTTCTTGCAGTCTGACAAAGTCTTTGCGAGGTTGCTCGTTCTACTCTGACCTTGTCTCTGTTAGGATCAAGCTGTGAGATGTTTAATGGAGAAGTGTGTGAAGGAGGTGGAGTAGGAAGGAGCGTGAGGTGGATACGGATAAAATTACTGAAGGTTTATGCTCATTTCTCCCCAGAGCAGGAAGGCATTGTGCAGCTACGAGAACGTTACGTTTCCATCTCAGGTTGTTCCTCAGCACAACTCCAAAGATCTAGCTGGGATTCGACCTTCTTAACCCAGACGCAAAACTCATTTTAGTGACGGGACAACGCAAGCTGGATGTTTTCATTCTCAGATGTTTTTTAAAATCTTAATAATAATCAAAATTGTGACCTGTATCGGTGATGATAACCACTCCACCACAGAAATGCAGCCACAGCGGCTCGTGAACATTTGTGTTTTTTCTCCCAGATGATGTGATCCGATTTCATCCTGGAGGTCTACATGGACCGCCCACCACACAGAATTCCCACTGTAGAGATGTCACCCAATAAAAGAGATGCCTACTTACTCATGTAAAGGCTGTTTTAATATTTATTCATGCAGACATGAGGATTTAGGGTAGAATCAGTCACGCTGTCTTAATACTGTTTGTACACTTTTCTGGACAGAAGCTTCAGAATGACGAAGGTTGCAATCTGATTGGCTCTCTGCGCTTCCGTGTATTCACACTTCACAAACATTTGAGTTCTGTTATCTTTATTATCTTAAAATACACAGAAATAAATAACACTCGGTTCAAATGACAGTTAAGCATCAGCTCTGCATCATATAAAACGCTGAACAGACAATACAAAAGCAAAACACAAAATAGTGTATGAGTAAAAGTGTAAAATGTAAAAGTCAAATAAGAACGTAAATTTGATTGAAAAAAGAAAGAATGTAAAGCAGATAAATGACGATGTTGTCAACATGTAACCTTCTTCCAACACGCCTAACGCTCCTCACTGGATACACAGGGCGTAAATCGCTAATACGTCTCGTACTGCTGTAAGATAATCAATTATTTTTTTTTATCAGTGAAATGAGATTGTTATTGTGATGCTGATGATTTCTGAAAGATACAGAGTGTAGTTCAAGAAGCACAAGTTTCTAATCTCACTAAACATTTAGTGAGTGTAAGACGCACCTCCGTAAACTCCGTCTGCTTAGAAAAGAAATGAATAAACAGGTCCTGTTGATGTGGCAGATATTTTTCTTGACCTGACGCCTTTTAGACTTTTATACGGAGTAATTCACTATATACGTAACATTTATCCAATCACTGTCCCTGCAGTGATGCTGACTCCTCCTCCTTTTCCATCCCTTTCGGCTAGCTAGGTCTCTAACCTACTGGCTAATTTAGGTGTTTCCAATGTAGCTAGATTTTATTGTTAAATAAAATAAAAATAAGTGTCTGGAGAAGTTAGCTGCTTAAAACCTTTATGTATGAGGGAGAGAAAATGAGGAATGCAGAACCGGAGCACAGTTTAGAGTTTAACTCTTTACCTGTCACCCCGCATGCGCTCTCTTTATACACCTCGTCAGTCTAATGCGCGATTAATTGTTATGAATAATGTATACAGGAGCTATAACAGCTTATAAATAATAAATACACGCCTCGGGATTTAGAGAATCTCCTCATGTGGTATACGGAGGGAGGAATAAAGAGGTGTTAGTGTTTACTTTCACTTACATCAATGTCTCCATGTGCGGGTGTGTGTTTACAGTGTTTATGGCACCTGCTTTAATTATCGTCTCATTTATATTCTCACTGTCTGGGCTCTGATGGAAAATCGTAACAGTAAACACTCTCACACACACACACACACACACACACACACACACACACACACACACACACTGCTGTGAGTACTGATGAATTAAATAAGTTAAATTGAAGATATGAGTGTGTTTATTTCTCTGGAGTGCATCTGATTTGTATTTTGATTTTTCTCCCCTTTAAAAGCGTTTGGTTAATGGAACGCAGCGCAGCACACCGGAGAGAAAAATGGAGGAGAAAATAAAGTAAACAATGAAAAGTGGAAGGAGATAGAAATCCATTTTGGGAAGAATGAAGGATAATCCACCGGGCAAGCGAGGATGAGGGGGGAGGGAGAGGGGAGGGAGTTCACTTTCACTATCGGCCTTAATCCGCTTTTCATTCAATATAGCTTACATCAGGAAATTACATCAGAGTGAGAGAGTGAGAGAGAGAGAGAGAGAGAGGGAGGAAGAGAGAGACAGAGTAAAATAGGGAACAAGAAAGATAAAATGATTTAATGTTTTCATGCAGCTCACTTTCTACTAAGACTAATAATAAAAACGTGTAATCGTTGATGTGGTGAAGTTTTCTGTAAGGAGATGTTTATGTAACATTTATGGAAGGAGTCTCCAGTGTCAGAACTTCAGATCTTCAGGACAGAGGAGTTTACGCTTCTTCGCAGTTTCTCAATAACATGACAAGCTGCGTTTTTTTTGTTTTACTAACTTCAAGAGAGAGAAAAGCGAGAGGCTGGTGAGGGAACGACATAAAGGAGAACAGTAACTAACTTGATTCATGAGCTCGTTTTAATAAATAATAATTGTTATCGTTGATAAATCGCTGTGGTATAAGAGGAATAACACACAGGGAGATGCGGTGCTGTTAGAGGAAACTAATCAGCTTGGGGTGGTAACAGTAACTCCTCTTCACTGATTATTTTACTATAACTGCACAACACACACTGGGTTGTTACTTACTGAATAAATGTGTCATCACAGATAAAAACACTGACCTTAGCTAGTCATTACAACACTAATCACCACAGTCACGTCAGAAAGTCTTTCTTTTTTAGTCAAATTTCCATTTTCACATCTCTGTTTGAAAAATCTGTTCAAAAGACTTTATAGATTCAGCTGATCTACACTACACTAAGTTATTAAATCTAATTCTAGACTAATTTCATGCTAGGAATAGTAGTCTTGTTCTATTGGCAGATAAATTTACTAAGTTTAAGCATTTATTTCTAGGAATAAAAAAATGATCTGTCAATAGAATAAGAAAATTTAAAGCGTGAAATATCTAAAAGCATCTAAAAACAATCTGTATAATCTTATATTTGATTTAAGATAATCTCATAATAAGACATTTGCCCATATTCATACGTTTACTTGCAGTTCAACCTTATTTCACATATTTATTACTTATTAAAAATGAGAAATGTTGACTTGGTGTAAATGTATAATCAAGACTGCAGTTAGGACACAGTTCATGTGTTGACTTTTCTAGCTATATATGTTGGCGTTTAAAAACAGCCGTACAGGTATCCAGCATAACAGTGTCTCTTCTAATATATCTTAATATACCTTAAATATCTTAAAACCATATTTAATATTTTTTAATCAGTACCTTTCAGTTCAATCAGTAACTTTTTACTGATTTAATTCTTTTTTTCATACTCTTTAATCATCAGTGGAGGTCCTGTGTGCCGTTAGTGAACATTAGTATGCACTCTGTCTGTTCTGTGTAATGAGGTTGGAAAGTGTTTCGCGTTCGAGTCGAGGTCAGTCGCCTTGATTACGGTCGTCAGTGTCTGCTCAGATAAAACACACCTCGGCCCATTGATCGGGTGTATCGATCCGCCGTTACATCGGATTAGAAACGAGGCTGAGTTCTGTGATTGGAGTGACTTCATTACTTGTCTGTATTGTGGTGTGGGTGTGTGTGTTTGATTATATCTCTCTTTACCTGTGTGTGTGTGTGTGTGTGTGTGTGTAGGTGGTCCAGATGCCGGTGGAACACTGTGGGCAGTACAGCCGGTGTGAGGAGTGTTTAAGCTCAGGAGATCCACACTGCGGCTGGTGTGTCCTCCACAACAAGTGAGTCTGTCCACACACACACACACACACACACACACACACACACACACACGCGCTCACATCTTTTAAAACCATAAACCTCACTGTAACTCCAAAAGTATCAGTTATGATGTATTTTTTAGGTATGATATTTGTACAGGTAAAAATCTCTTTAGTACAATTTGGATCACCAGACAAGATCATCGTATTGTGATCCATAGTAAAAAAATGAAAACAGGAAAATGGCGGCGCAGGGCGGAGACAGGACGGGGCAGGGCGGAGTCAGGATGGGGCAGAGTATAGTCAGGATGGGGCAGAGTAGAGTCAGGGAATGGTGGAGTCAGGACGGGGCAGGGTGGAGTCAGGGAATGGTGGAGTCAGGATGGGCGTCAGGACAGGACAGTGCAGGGCGGAGTCAGGACAGGGCAAGGCAGAATCAGGGTGGGGCAGGGCGGAGTCAGGATGGGCGTCAGGACAGGACAGTGCAGGGTGGAGTCAGGATGGAACCCGGAATAAGGACCAGACCAGGAACTGGAAAAGCCAAAATTGGTACTGCAGTTTTAACGCATACAACATATACACATGAAACTGAGGCAGTAATGAGAAACAGCTGTGACTAATTAACTGCCATGGCAACCAAGAAACAGAACAGGAAACACAGACCATTTAAGGAAAGCGAAGGGGAAAATGGGACAGAGGGAGTGCGGCGAGTCGACAGAGACAGAATCTGGGTAGACGTGCCTGAGTTTGAGAAAACAATTTTTAGAAAACCTTTCAGAAACACATCTGTGATGTCCCTCGTCTCAGAAAAACTCGTTTACTATTGACAGAACGTCACCAGCAGTGAGCTGCAGAGAAACCAGAAAGCTAATTAAACACACACACACACACACACACACACAGTCCTCAGCTCAGCTGATGGTTCTCTCTGTGTTTCTTCATGGTGTCACTGTGATTCTTCACCTGTTTGCCTATTTCTTTCCCAACATTTCCCAAATGCTCGTCTGGCATTTACTCGGAGTTGTGTTAATATTTCCTCATCAATTCCCCGTCGTCTCTGCTCTGGGATCAGACCGGTATCAGAGAGATCAGACCGGTGTCAGAGAGATCAGACTGGTGTCAGAGAGATCAGACTGGTGTCATCAGGGTGGAGAGAGAACACAGGCTGATGGTCAACACCACAAATCCATCATCCAGGATCAGGGAAACTGAAATACACAGCTGGGATCAGAAATGCAGCTAGAGACCTCGCAAGGAAACACGTGTGTGTTTGTGTATGTGTGTGTGTGTGTGTGTGTGTGTGTGAGAGTATGTAACGGACACAGCTTTGGATCAGTCTTCAATTTAGGAGATTTTGGATCCTAAACTGGAAGTGCAGGAGAAGGATCTCATTTTCATATTTCTGAAAACTACGTTTTTATGAACGGTCCACGTGGGAACGCAGAAACGATTTAAAAAAGTGCAGTACTTCATAAACTGTTACATCAAACACTTCAAGAATAACATTAAGAGCTGCTTATGGAGCGTTAGAGAAGGAGAAATGATAACAAACAATAAGGAAAAATAACCAACATGAGGAGTCATCTATGTTCTGGTGATGAAACGATTGCTTAAAGTTCTGCTTGTATACAAAGTGTTGAAAAAAAAAAAAAAGTCTTCTCTAAAATCTGTGTTCTCAGAGCGGTTTGTAACGCCGGGGCTCCTGAATCCAGCGCCGATGTAATCATACAAAAAGTGAAATTAAAGTGAAATTAACTTGACAACTTGATCAGCGTTCATCACACACGCAACGCTACATTTTCGAAAGTATCCGTATTCGTGTGGACAGGGCCGCAGTCTGACCTTCTCAACTCTGAATCCCATCATTTCCTCGTCATTAACTCTGTAAAACACGACACGCTCAATGATTCAGCTCTGATGATCCAGACGCGAGCAGCAGGAGGTTTATTAAAGTCTCGACGGCGGCCATTTTACCTCCAAACCCGTACAGCACTCAGTCCTGAGCTCGACTCAGTGCTGCAGATTCACGTCAGGGAGATGTAGAGGACGTTTCTCACTCTCTGTCTCACCCACTTTCACTTCATCTCTCTTTTTCTGTCTGTCTCACTTTCTGTCTCACCTCCTCTTTCGTTTCTAATCATGTCTTTTTACTGTCTCCCTTTTGTTTTTCGATTTTACACACTTCCACTGTTGTCTGCTAAAATATTTTGTCTCTCTTTCCCACTCTTTCTGTCTCTTTTTTTATTTTTATTCATCTCTCTCCCCTTCTCTTTCTTTTATAAGGCAGTGCTCAGTTCCTGGCTCCTGAGACTCTGTTTATATGATGTAATAATTACACTTCAGTTTATGTGTGTGTGTGTGTGTGTGTGTGTGTGTGTGTAAGAACAAGCTCTGGCTGGTCGTACAGGTGGGAACCATGGCAACCACTCACCTAGCTGCGCTATAATTTGTTGGCTTTAAGATTTCCACTGTGTGAATGACACTGAGCTGAGAGAGTGGTGTGTGTGCGTGTGTGACTTTTGTGATGCACTCCAACACACACACACACACACACACGCACACGCATACACGTCGTCTCCCTTCTGTCTCTCAGGTGTGTGAGGAGGGACTGGTGCGAGCGCTCAGACGAACCTTTCCGATTCGCTGACGAAATCGGGCGGTGTGTAAAAGTCTCCGCCCACCCAGACAGCATCGCCATGTCAGAGCACGCCGTCCCGGTGAGTCCGCGTGTTACATCATTGTTACATCACCATTACATCATCATTAAATCGTCACTCACCTTTTAATATCCCTCACAATTTAACCCATTAAATCTGTGTATGAATTTATACAAATAGATTTAATGAATTAAAGTTAAATTGATTGTCAGTCATTCAGTTAAATTCTAGACTAATTGAGATGAGTGATGATGTCATCACTTAATAATAATTTAAATATTGAAGTTAAATAATAATTTTAATAATAACAGCATTTACTACTACTACGACTACTGTTATTATTATTGTAGCTGCTGCTGGAGGTCAGTAACGTTCCTGACCTCTCCTCTGGGGTCACCTGCTCCTTTGGGAGCCTGGCAGAGGTCGAAGGTCATGTCAGTGGGAACAGCATCATGTGTCTGTCTCCGACCGCCCGGGACGTCCCACTGATCCCCGCTGACCGAGGTGAGAGATGGAAAACGACACGATGAAGAGAGAAACGGAGTGTTGATGGTGTCCCTCTCTACGTCTGTCTGTCTGGTTGTTTGTCTGTCTTTGTCTCCTGCTTTGGCTTGCTATCCGTGTCCATGTTGCCTACTATTTATCTGTCTTTCTCTCTCTCTCTCTCTGTCTCTCTCTCTCTTTCATTCTCTCTATCCCTGTCTCTGTCTCTCATTCTTTCTGTCTCTCTCTTGCTGTCTCTTTTTCTCTTTCGTTCTCTCTCTCCCTGTCTCCTGCTCGTTCTCTTTCTCTCGCTGTCTGTCTTTCTCTTTCTTTCACTCACTCGCTGCCTCTGTCTCCTGCTCTCTCTCTCTCTCTCTCTTTCTCTCTCTCTGTATCTCAGACTGGTCAGGTGTGGAGTTAAAGGTCGTTTCTAAGGAGACGGGTCACATGGTGGTGAGCACAGAACTGAAGTTCTACAACTGCAGCACACACACCATGTGAGTGTTTCTGCTCCGACGTCTTTGTTCTTCTCTTCATGCTCCGTATGTTCTACACGCTGTTCCCTGGGACACAGTGATAAATGAGTGTGTGTGTGAGTGTGTAAGTGTGAGAGTGTGTGTGTGTGTTGTAACGTACTTAATAGTTCACTATAAACAGTTTCCCTTCCCTGCTGTCATTCTGTTTTTGCTGTAGAGCTATCACACTTTCATCACAATACTGTAATTAACTATAGAAATGGTGTGTGTGTGTGTGTGTGTAGGTGTTTGTCATGTGTGAGTAGTGCATTCCAGTGTCACTGGTGTAAATACAGAAACACCTGCACACATGACCCGAACAGCTGCTCCTTCCTCGAGGGACACGTCAATGCATCAGAGGTATGCTCGCGCACACACACACACACACACACACACACACACACACACACACTGAGTAACACAATAAGAGCTCTTATTAAAGGGTACTCTAGAGTGTGTGTGTTGTAGCATTCAGGAAAATGTCTTGATAAATTCTTCAGGATATACCTGACCTGATCCTGACATTGCTGAACTCTGACCTTTGACCTCTGTGCTGCAGTTGTGTCCTCAGCTGGTGCGCTCGGGGGAGCTGGTGATCGCGGCGGGAGACGTGAAGCCGATCACGCTGAAGGCCCGGAACCTTCCACAGCCTCAGTCGGGTCAGAGAGGCTACGAGTGTGTGTTGCACATCCAGGGAGTGACACACAGAGTGACGGCGCTGCGCTTCAACAGCACCAGTGTGCAGTGTCAGAACCGCTCGGTCAGAGAACACACACACACACACAAATACACACACATATACACACATACGTACACACACACACACACACACACACACACACACACACACACACACACACAAAGAGAGAGACAGCCTTAGAGAACTGTATTCAGTGCATGTGCCATTCACCTAAAGATAAAAATGCAATTTATTAACTTTCTCTGTCTCTCTTCATCTCTCTCTCTCTTCATCTCTCTCTTCATCTGTCTCTCCCTCTCTCTTCATCTCTCTCTCTCTCTTCATCTCTCTCTTCATCTCTCTCTCTCTTCATCTCTCTCTCTCTCTCTCTTCATCTCTCTCTTCATCTCTCTCTCTCTCTCTCATCTCTCCCTCTCTCTTCATCTCTCTCTCTCTCTTCATCTCTCTCTTCATCTCTCTTCATCTCTCTCTCTCTTCATCTCTCTCTTCATCTGTCTCTCCCTCTCTCTTCATCTCTCTCTCTCTCTTC
>CM075022.1:765740-778573 GCA_037576675.1 Pangasius sanitwongsei
CTCTCTCTCTCTCTCCATCTCTCTCTGCATCTCGCTCTCACTCTCTCTCTATCTCTCTCTCTCTCTCTCTTCATCTCTCTCTCTCTCTTCATCTCTCTCTCCCTCTCTCTTCATCTCTCTCTCTCTCTCTTCATCTCGCTCTCCCTCTCTCTTCATCTCTCTCTCTCTCTCTTCATCTCTCTCTCTCTTCATCTCGCTCTCCCTCTCTCTTCATCTCTCTCTCTCTCTTCATCTCTCTCTCTCTCTTCATCTCTCTCTCCCTCTCTCTTCATCTCTCTCTCTTCATCTCTCTCTCTCTCTTCATCTCTCTCTCTCTCTCTCTCTCTCTCTGCAGTACGTGTATGAGGGGATGAAGGTCAGTGAGCTGGCAGTCGATCTGTCCATCGTGTGGAACAACAACTTCATCATCGACAACCCTGCGAGAATTAAAGGTAATGAAACTCTCTCTCTCTCACTCACACACACACCCACACACACATACCCACACACACAAACACACACCCACACACACATACCCACACACACAAACACACACCCACACACACAAAGGAAATTATATAGACAGATAGACAGTTTCCCAAACACATTAACATGGCAGTTAAATAAGCCTGTGTGTGTGTGCGTCTGTGTCTACGCCTGTGTGTGTGTGTGTGTGTGTGTCGGTATCCCACAGTGCACCTGTATAAGTGCGGCGCTCAGAGGGAGAGCTGCGGTGTGTGTCTGAAGGCCGAGCGCAGGTTCTCTTGTGGTTGGTGTGTGAGCGAGAGTCGCTGTACGCTGCGTAAACACTGCACTTCACCTGGAGCGTCACACAGCACACACTGGCTCGGACCGAACCAACACCACAAGTGTACACACCCCCGCATCACTGAGGTCAGTGCACCGCTCTAAGTACACCTAATTAACATTCATACACACTTCATTAACAATTCATTACTGAGCCGAGCTCAGTGCAGAGGAAACACGATAAACTATTATTCAATTAATATTTAATTACTGACTCACCACACCAACTCTGCACCTCTATAACAGCAGTGACAGGGAGTTATAGCGCTGTAGAACTGCTGTAGAGCAGCGGGCATAACTCACCCGGGGAAATCAGTTTAACATCTCTTAACTAGCAGAGGGAAAAGTCATGTTTTTTTATTCACAGATGCACAGCATTAAAGTTAACTTTAAAGCAAATTAATGTATTTTTTCCATCTTTTGTTATTGGACTAAATGGGAAGTGCGTTACTTTACTCATGTTGCTCCTTAATAGTACAAAATTTGCACTGAAGTAAATCAGCAAAATGCAAATCAGCACCAAAAATATAGAAAGAAGACAAAGAATGAAGACAAAAAGAATTTCTGCAGCAGAAAATTTTATGTAATGATGTTCAGTCAGTGGAATGAATTCTTATTTATTATTATCTTATTGTTCTCAGTTAACACAATGCAGATTAAATCTCTGAACCATGGATTAACGATAAGTGCAGCAACCTGCGAAATCACCAAGCCTCAGCGACAGCATCGGAGTTTAACACCCAGTTAACTTTCGTTCTCCTGTTGTTTTGTTGCTCGAACACAGACTCAGCTCATGAGGGGTTTGATCATTAGCTAATGAGCCGAAAAAACAAACTCGTGGCAGAGCAGCACCAGGAGACATTAGTGGAGAAATACAGGTGATGTTATTCTGCGATAAGTAAATTCAGTTCAATTTTGTTATTAAGCAAAATAATCTGTTTAAGTATTAAAGATCGAGATCTCTACTAAATCAGGTGTATGTGGAACGTCTTCCTCTAATTTTTGCAATAACTATAAAAAATACTCTTCACTGTTTACGGTGGGATTAACTTTATAAACTTAAACTTGGACATTGTTTTATTTGTTATTATTTGTGTTAATCTAATGTGAATGAAATGTCAAAATTGTAATTTTATCACTGGCGAAGTGATTTTGTAAATCTATATCTTTGTACTTTACATCTCACAATAATTATTTATAGTTTACAGAACAGCTTTGAAGGTTTGTTTAAGCCCCGCCTTCCGGAAAGGCCCACTTAGCCCCGCCTCTCAAAATATTTAACTACTGAGACGTTTCTGTTAAAACATGTCAAGTTATGACTGTTCGCTTTGGCAGAGTAACCACGATTCAAAAACGTAGCATGTAGCATGGAAGTTGCAAGTGCGTAGATTGGGAGTATAAAATGTCGTGATAAACGTATACATAAGGATGTATGGCTCCTGATTGGCGCAAAAGCAAAGTGTCCGGAGATCGTGAGTTCGAATCCCAACGCTGTTACAGCCGTCCATGTTTGGGAGCCAAGGGAGCAAACCTGGATGGGCGGGGCATTCTCTCTCTCTCCGCTGTCAATCACAGAGAAGCCAGCCAATCGCGGGTGTCTGTGAGCTCATGTATGTGGAAGAGGGCAGAATGCACTTTCTTCCGAGTAACGCAGCATGAGCAGCAGTTCAAGAAGATGCAGGTGGCTGGCATCACGTGGATTTAAATTTCACAACACTATGATCTCATTGCTGCATTTACATCTGGTAGCTTTTTTTTTTTTTTAACAGGAAATTATCTCAGTAAATTTGTTTGTAAAAAGTTATCCACATTATCGATAAACGTTTAACCAGCACACACCGGCCTGCAGTTATGTGAGTTGCAGTGTTTATGCAAATTGGAATAAGTCGTTAGGATATGAGAGACAAAAAGATGCTGACCACAGACATTGTCACTATGACAAACTGCAGCAATTACAATCCGCGGTGTGATTACAGTTTGCAGGTTTGTTGGTTTATTATTTTTTAATTACTCATGTTCCCATAAAACATTTTTCTATTATTCTCCCATTACAGTCTCTCCCACAGTCCTGTTTTTACAGCTAATCTCCACTTCCTCTTAAATGCCTTTACATAACCTGCATTCTTCAACAGAATTCTGTTTAATGCCCTGAGTGTGTGCGTGTGTGTGTTTTTACACAACATTCCCTTCCCTACCACATCCCCTTAATTGTTTCCCATAAGCCTCTTTTCCTCTGCACCTGTGCTGTAATTAAATCGAGTGCAAAGTACAGTGAGTGTTCATCATAAAGAGTGACATCTACATAGAGCCATATGAGACGTGTAGGTGCTAACGTGTGAGTGCTAATGCTAGCAGTGTGTAAGAGTCGAGAAAAAGGGAGGGAAACAGATTTCTCTATTCTGTATGTCTGTAACACACAGGTTTCAATGTGTTCAGGTTAAGTGTAAGGTTTGAGGGCATTTTTATTTTGGGTCATTTTTGGATTTGACATTGTCACAAAGCAGCTTTACAGAAATAAATGGATTCACAAAAAATATATTGTAAATATGTGAATTTATCCCTGTGATTTGAGGTGTGTTTAGACTGCATGTGGATTGTATCTGAATTGGACTTAGGTTGAGTTTGGGTCATATTTGGGTTGTGGTTTGGTTGAATTTGGCTGACTGCTACTGTGTTAAGTTTAGACCATGCTAAAACTGAGTTTGGACTCAGTTTGAGTTTGGAGTTTGAGTTTGGAGTCAGTTTGAGTTTGGAGTTTGAGTTTGGAGTCAGTTTGAGTTTGGGCCAGGTTTGGGGTTGGAGTTTGAGTTTGGAGTTTGAGCTCAGTTTGAGTTTGGGGTGTGAGTTAGGAGTTAGTTTGAGTTTGGAGTCAGTTGTGTTTGGGGTATAATTTAGGAGTCAGTTTGAGTTTGGAGTTTGAGTTTGAGTTTGGAATTTGAGTTTGGAGTTTGAGTTTGGAATTTGAGCTTTTGAGAATTTGAGAATTTGAGTTTGGAGTTTGAGTGTGGGCTCAGTTTGACTTTGGGCCAAGTTTGGGTTTGGAGTTTGAGTTTGGAGTTTGAGTTTGGGTTTGGAGTTTGGAGTTTGAGTTTGGAGTTTGAGTTTGAGTTTAGAGTCAGCTTGAGTTTGAGCTCAGTTAGGAGTTTGAGTTTGGAATTTGAGCTCAGTTTGAGTTTGGAGTGTGAGTTTGAGTTTGGAGTTTGAGTTTGGAGTCAGTATGAGGATGAAGACAAAAAAGATTGGTGCAGCAAGAGAGCATAAGAGAGGTAAAAAAGAATAAAAGAAACAGCAAATGATGAAAAGTATGTGCTGAGTTTAGCTTGTGCTTGTTTGGGCCGTGTTCTGGTCCGCTTGAATTTGGCAGAGTTTCCGGCTCCATCTGAGAGTGAGACGATGAGCCAAACCTGAGGAGCTGCTCACACATCAAAGCAGTGTGAGTCTTTTGAAGTGAACTTGGGTGTTTCTGTGCAACAACAAACAGCATCAAATCAACTTCTTCTTCTCTAGTTAAACTCCTCTGTTCCAGCCCCAGCATGAAACATAAAAAACATAAAACATAAACATAAAAACAGATTTATTCAAACGTTCAAAACATGATTCCTTCCAGAGTGTTTCCCTTTCAAAGAAGGTTCAAAGTGGAACCCTTAACTATCCAAAGAACCCACAAAGAACCTATTTTTCTGAGAACACACTTAGACATCTTTTGCTACTTTTCATGAAGGTTTTAATCTCTCTATCTCTCTGTAGGTGTCTCCTCTGTCCGGTCCTCCGCACGGCGGGACCATGGTGACGATCCGGGGAGTGAACCTGGGCATGTCTCTGTCAGAGCTGCAGGGGCGGGTGGAGGTGGCTGGGGTCCCATGTCACACCCGATCTGAGGGTTACATCACTGCAGAACAGTGAGAGAATCACACACACACACACACACCATGTTTTATGAGCATGTTAGATAGGCACATGAAATTAAATCTTTGGAAGTGTTATGTGTCTCACAGAAGCGTCTCCTGTCTGAGGTGTAAAATCCGGTGTGATGAAGGGGGATCAAAACAGAGATTTAAAAGAGAAACAGGGGTAGAGACAGAGAGTGAGACAGAGGAAGAGATCCTAACCAGGCTGGCTTCAAAGCGGGACATTCCACAGAAACTGCCCTTGTGGCCATCGCTGAGAAGCTTCATGTTTCTAGATCTGCCAAATGTCATCAGTCCTAATCCTCCTCGACCTTTCAGCAGCGTTTGACACAGTGAACCACAAGACTCTCTTGTCCATCCTCAAGAGTCTTTGAATTCGTGGCACAGCACAGCAGTGGTTTGCTTCCTACCTGGAGGGTCAGTCATATCAGGTGATGTGGAGGGGATCCATATCATCTCCATGCAGACTCTCCACTGGTGTCCCACAAGACTCAGTACTTGGTCCTCTTTTGTTCTCCCTCTATACTCGACCTCTTGGTGCGATCATATCCTCTCATGGGTTTTCATACCACTGCTATGCAGATGACACTCAGCTTATCCTCTCCTTCCCTCCCTCAGACACTCATGTTTCTGCTCAGATCTCAGCATGTCTGGCAGACATCTCGTCATGGATGACAGCTCCTCAGCTGAAACTTAATCCCATCAAAACTGAACTGCTGTTCATCCCAGGTGATTCATCTCCATGTCAGGATCTTGTGATCTCCCTGGATAACTTTCAGATCTCACCTTCGGTCACTGCACGCAACTTTGGGGTAACCATGGACGATCAACTGTCCTTTTCCTCTCACATTGCTAATCTGACACGCTCATGTCGATTTCTCCTTTATAACATCAGAAGAATTCATCCATTTCTATCCACACAGGTGCTTGTTCAGTCGCTTGTCATTTCGAGACTGGACTACTGCAGCTCGCTCCTGACAGGTCTGCCCCTGAGCTCCAATTGTCCTCTGCAACTGATCCAGAATGCAGCTGCACGACTTGTTTTCAACCTTCCTATGTTCTCCCACACCACCCCATTGCTGCGCTCCCTCCACTGGCTTCCTGTAGCTGCTTTATCAGATTTAAAACACTTCCCTAAAAAGCCAAAAATGGACCAGAACCCACTTATCTCGAAGCACTTATCACACCCTGCTCTGCACCACGCTCCCTCCGGTCCTCTAGCACTGCTCGACTGGTCCCTCCATCTCTCAGGGTACGATGAAGACCTGCGTCAAGACTCTTCTCTGTTCTGGCACCTGCAGTAGGTGGTGGAATGAACTTCCACTAGATGTCCGAACAGCTGAGTCACTGGCAGTCTTCAAACGACACCTCAAGACTTACCTCTTCCTGAAGTACTTAAATTAGCACTTTAAAAAAATTGTGTTGTCTGTGTGCTTTTCTTATTTTTATCACCTCCGCAACAGGGTTTTTTAGACTGATAGTACTCTTAGTCCATGGCCCGGTGAACCAGTATCAGGAAATATTTATTGATAGAGACTTCAAAGCACTTCTGTAAGTCGCTCTGGATAAGGGGTCTGCCAAATGCCATAAATGTAAAATGTAAATGAGACAGAGAGTGAGACAGAGAGTGAGACAGGGGGCTTGGGGCTGTGAAATCTCTGTAATTGGAATTCTCTGCATGCTGCTGTGACCAACATGGGAGTCATTTGTTACCTCTGTGTGTATATATGCGTGTGTTTTTGTTATTGTGTGTGTGTGTGTGTGTGTAATTCGATTGGGCCACAGCAGGACTTATTTATAATGGAAGCAGGAAATTGGGCATTTTTTGTGGTGTGTTAGGGTGTGTCAGAGTGTTAGAATGAGTGAAGGGGAGAATGTCACAAATACACACACACACACACACACACACACACACTCACTCACACACACACACACACACAATAGCGAATAGCGAGTGTAATCAGTGTGTGGAGAGAAACACATGCAGCCCGACAGCTCAGTCAAACCAATTCACATTTGCTTATTTATACACACACTGAGTGACTGCCTCAAGTCCTGATTCTCTGATCACACACACACACACACATACACACACACACATACACACACACCTGTGCAGTTTCTCCTCACACTTGACTTTCCTTTTCTTCCCCTCTTTTCATCCTGAAGTGTTTATCATTTCAGACTCCATTATCATGTAGTTTTGTAGAGAATTTCATCTGAAGACAAGTGACGTATAGTGTAACTGTCTTTTTCATCTTTTCAGATCTCTCTGTATAAACTTACGAAGCCGTTATAAAATATATTTTGGGGGGCTTCTGAGCAGCACAACAGAAAAGTGTACACCCTAAAGTTCTGAGAATGTGAGTTCAAATCCCAACGATGCCACAGCAATCCGTGGCCAGGAGCCTCAGTCTCAGGGAGGGAGGGGCATACACTGTCTCATCTGTCAACCGCAGCGACATTAACCAATCAAGCGCGTCTGTGAGCTCATGCATGCATAGGATAGTGCTTTCCTTCGAGTGTGTCCATAACGTGATCAGACCGTTGTGACTGATAGTTTTTTATAAACAAAGATGAACAAAAGTAGTTGACCAACCTCATGTCATTTCTAATAACTGATCACACAAAAATCATTAATGTAATTCTTCTTTATATGTTTAGCATTTTCAGAGACAAGCCATACAAATATGACCTTGCTTTGGGCATCCATGTTTAGATCAGAACTCAGGAAAATCTCTCAAAGTATATATATGTTATCACTTAGGCCTAATAGTGTGTAATAGAGTGTACAATTGAAGTTTCTGTTAGCTCTTCTTTTTCCAAAAACATCCTATTCTACTTTCAGAGCCGGTTATTGGTGTTAATCAAAGAATTGATGTGTTTATGTGTTTAAAAAAAAAAAAGAAGAACTTTAGATTATGGCCTTTTAAGGACTCGCACACGTGCTGACGTGACCCGGCAGAGCGTGAGTTTGACATCCCTGATTTAAAGTTTCAGGTTAAGGAGCGAAACTTTCTCGTCGTAACACACTGATGGAATGTAGGAGAATTTAGATTTACACCCGGAGCTGATGATGTCCTAATGGATGTTGCAATCAGCAGCTTCGCTTCTCAGTCACACTCAGTGAAACCGGAGAGACGCCTCGTTCCTCTTTCTATAAAAATATTATTCATTTTATACAAACTTGAGTCTTTCTTTTATGCCTCCATCAGTCATGTGAAAGTTCACGTCTTATTTTTTTCTCAGAGTTGGCTGTAACGTGTTCTTTTTTGCAAAGCAGCCCGAGATTTTAATGGAAATGAAAGACGTGATATGAATATGAATATGAATGTGATTATTATTCTGATTAGTGGTGTGTGTTTTTTAAAAACATCTTTAATTTGGTGCTCATTAAGGCCTCATTTACACTTTCCATTAACACATATTTGGATGTAAATATCTGGGTAATGACTGATCCGGTGTTCATCTGCGTTCTGCGTCGTGGTTTGATCTTGTTTTTCCTGTGCAATATGCTAATTAGCTAATTAACAAAGTACACAGTCTGGGGGAAAAAAGGCACCTATGTGTCAGCAGGGTACGACTCTCAATGCTACACCTGATCTACATGGGAAGATAAGTGTAGTACCTTTATAACCTTTACCTGACCGCTGTTGTACCTTTAATGTTCCAGTTGTATGTCGGGGAAATTTGGGGTTTATTTTTGGCCAGTGTGGAGTGAGGGAATTCAGCCGGAGGTGATTTCACAGCCTGTCCTTGTTCCTCCTCCTCTGTGTTTGTCAGGAGACATATAAATCATTTTAAAGTTGTCTTTGCAGCGGTTATGAAGCTGTAAATACTACAGGGTGTCTGTTTCCTCCGGGAGCTCTTTGCTGTTGGAAAAAACTTCATGATCATGATGATGATGTATATATATATCTGCTATATAAACTATTCAATTTCAGAAATTTGAGTCGACCCCAGTTCCTGTTGATGGGAGTCAGTCTGATCATTGAGTCCAAGTTTTCCTGATTCTTGCATTCATTCATTCACTCAAAGACTAAAGGCGTTTTCACACCTGGCGTGTTTGGAGCGTGTGTTTCGGAACCTGTTGCGTTCTCTCCCTTGGCTCGGTTTGTTTAGACATACATGAACACTGCCATCGCGCTCGGATCCGCACCAAAACATGCGGTCCGAGAACACCAGAAGGAAGTGATGAACTCTGGAGCGGTTCGCTTGTGGTGAGAAAGCAATCGGACCCAGCGGACCAACGAACCATCCTGTATAGCAATGCATGATGGGAACTGTGTTATGTAAAAAGTGTGATTGTTTTGTTAACGGCTCGCACCATGAATCGCGGTTTAACTTGGAACAAAGACGAGGTAAAATGTCTCATTGACATTTGGTCTGACGAACATATTTCTGAACAACTTTCACAAACGCATAAAACGCAGAGGTGTGTACGAGGCGTCCCAAGGAGATGTGCGTTAATCGCTCCGTGAAACATCGACTCAAACTGATAAACTATAACTACAGCCCACAATAAGCTCACGGAGCTGCTGTCTGTCCGTCGTGATGGATGATCGCTACGAGTGGAACCCTGGAACATAAACAGGCGCACTCTGACCAATCAGACGACAGGTTACTCACATGTGATTTGCATAAAAGCGAACCGAGGCAAAGAGAAAATCTAACACTGTGAGAATTTAAATCACCGTTTCGGACCAAAGCACCGAGCTACAGGTCTGAAAACAGACAGAGACAGACAGTGCAATGTGAATGAAATAATAATCAACAACTGATAATATGAATGAGATTGAGGTTTGAGGCTCGTCACATTTACTGATGCTAGCTGAAGTTAGCTCCTAGCAGCAGATCGCCTTCAGATGTGTACATTTAACCCAATTAATTTACATTTACTAAACACTAAACATTTAACAAGCTGCACCAAGCAACAATTTTAACATTACCATCAGAGGTTTTTTCACAGAAGAAGCACAAATACAGCCTTTCTTGAAATTTAATTTTAAGTTCTTTAACTCGCAGCTGTTTATTTATCGTAGTCACATCACACAGTTAATGCTCGGTGGAAATGCTGTTCATGTAGATTCTGTTTGTGTGGATGTGTGTGTGTGTGTGTCTTTAAATTGCTTTGAGCCATGATAATTTCCCAATCGATAGTGTAATCAGTGAGAATGTAATACACTCTAATGCAGTTGATCAGACACACACAGTGTGTGTGTGTGTGTGTGTGTGTGTGTGCGTGCATCATTCCCTGTTATTGACCCACGGGTCTCCTGATCACTGAGATCTTCCTTGCTGTTGCCATGGAGATTGAGATGGTGTGTAAGGGAGGTAGAGTTTCTTTGTGTGTGTGTGTGTGTGTGAGTGTGTGTGTGTGTGTGAGTGTGTGAGTAATGGAAGTAATAAGAGAAAGCCATGGGGAAGTTGAGAGAAATGGCTGTGTTTATGAACATGGAAGAGTGCACATGCTGGATGATGCATGTATGTTTGGCTGTTCAGAAGAGTGTGTGTATGTGTGTGTGTGTGTATGTGTGTGTGTGTTGCAGGCTGGTGTGTGAGATGGATTCAGCACCACTGGGCAGTTCTCCCGGTCCGGTGCAGCTGTGTGTGGGAGAATGCAGGCCAGAACTAAGTACACACTCCTCTCAACTCTACACATTTGTGGTATGTCACTTTCTCTCTCTCTCTCTCTCTCTCTCTCTCTCTCTGTTACACACACACACACACACACACACACACAGTCTATATAATCGGTTCCTTAGACACAGTGTACAAGATGTTTATACTCACACTCCGTGTGTGTGATATTTTGTGATGCAGAGCCCGGGTGTGTCGGCGCTGACCCCGAACCGAGGGCCCGTTTCCGGAGGAACCAAGGTGACCATACTGGGTCAGGACCTGAGCGCGGGCAGCAGCGTGAACATTCGCTTCGGAAACAACACCTGTGAGTTTTTCAGGTGAGTGTGAACAGGTGTAGTGCAGTGAATACCTGAGTCTGTGAGGATTCGCTTCATCATCGTCACCATGTTCCTGAAACTCCGTGGCCTCCTCGTGGTTTTAGTGTGACAGAAATATAGCCAGTGCTGAGATCGGAAAGAGAGAAAGAAAAAAGAGTGTGTTAGAGAGAAAGAGAGAGAGAGAGAGAGAAGTCCATCCAGAGACAACCAAAAAATTGGTCTCAAAACTTCATTAAAGATAATTAAACAACACTGAAGTAATGAACTGCTCTTTGCTTAAGCTACTGACATTGTGGTTTTTTTTTGTTTTTTTTTTACAGACAAACTGCAGGTCGGAGCGATTTTTTTGTGCTGACACTGTAACCATAACAACACTCTGACCAGTTCTAGCTAGTATCAGCTAACTAACTAGTCTTGTTAGTGAGCAACGTAACTAAAAAGGATTGTGTTTCCCAAAAGCGTCACAGCGCTTCTGATCGTCGCTGTCAGGTAGGCGGTACGGACGCAGGTGCAGGTACACTGAGCTTTACTGACCGGAGCAATCAAGACAAATAGGTTTGCTGTGGTGGCTTTGGGGCTGCAGTTGCCGTGAGCAGTTTTGCACTCAGGTCTCCATCAGTGGACGGTGGATAACTTCAACAAACTTCATAGTTTGACTTCATGTGAAGAACTATTTGTCCATGTAGTACACAGTTAGAAGATAAGTGATTTATAATCACACTATCCAGCGTCACCCAGATGAGGACGAATTCCCTTTTGAGTCTGGTTCCTCTCAAGGTTTCTTCCTCATGTTGTCTCAGGGAGCTTTTCCTCACCACCGTCACCTCTGGTTTGATCATTACGGTTGAATTCACACATTTACAATTTATTTTGGTTTAATTTGATTTGAATGTTTCTGTAAAGCTGCTTTGTGTTTATTGTTAAAAGTGTTATACAAATAAAATTGAATTGAATTGAATTGAAGTACGTAATCCAGAATCAAAGTCAAGCTGCAGGTGAGGGTCAGGCGATCAACGATCAACATGGACTAGGGGAGGCAAGAGCAAGTCGAGAAAACCAGAAATGAGATTTAAAAAAAACAACAACAGAAAGACAAGCAATAAACAAAGGCTTGGTATGGACTGGTATAATAAAAAAGAGTGTATACTTTGCAGAGTGAAGGTGTAGTGAGTTTATACGGGTGTGCGTAACGGCTGTGAATCGAAGTCCTCGGCGGCCATGTTTGTAGGCCACGTTGTATTCTGGGAGTTGTAGTTTAACGCCGACTCTGGCATTGACATGACAATCGTTAAATGGTGGAGCGTCCATGACACTGAACTCCCTCCCAGTTAAGATTTTAACTTTGCGATGCTTTTGGGAACTCGAGCACATTAAACACATTTTAGTTACATTGCTCACTAACAGGACTCATTTTTTCACCAGCACTCTGTCTTCCATGTTGGTTTTTCTTGCCTGCCACCTGAATTAAAAATAATTACTCTCGTGATTTTCTTTTTTTTTTTTTAACCCTATTTTCTCTGTAACTTCCCACCCACCAGCCAGCTCTCCTGTGGAGCGAGCCAGCGCTGCGTCATAGGGCAGCGTTACACACTGAGAGGAAAGCGCTATGTGCCTTTCTCCACATTTCACTATCTCTTCTGCATAGCTGAGCTTACAGACACCCACGATTGGCTAGTGTGGCTGTGATAGACAGGGAGAAAGAGAGAGAGAGAGAGGGAGAGAGAGCGCATGCCCCTCATTCGTCTCAGGACGATAGAGCGAATGCTTTTCTGTTATGCCACTCGGGAGCTCTCTGCACTTTTCTGATAAGTTGAACTTTTTTCACTTCTGGAAGCTCCACTGGAACCAAGAAAAAAAATGAAATGTTAACCATGTGCTGGAGGCTGAGGGAAAAAAAACACCACCAAGTGTGAAAGTGGCCTTAAAAGAACTGACTAAAGAAATCAATCTTATAAACCCACTCAGAAATGCAGTCTTAAAAGCACTAAAAACTTCAGACTTAACTTAAAATTCCTTCTCACACTGAAAACCTGTGAGAAATGTTCAGCGTTTCCTCCAAGCAGAAAATTTCATGAAGCTGAAATGGAAATACAGCATGCTCACCTCTGTGTGTGTGTGTGTGTGTGTGTGTGTGTGTGTGTGTGTGTGTGTGTGTGTGTGTGTGTGTGTGTGTGTGTGT
>CM075022.1:788107-804334 GCA_037576675.1 Pangasius sanitwongsei
CTCTCTCTCTCTCTCTCACACACACACACACACACACTCTCTCTCTCTCTCTCTCTCACACACACACACACACACACTACCTAGTTGTTAAAATATCTCTGCATGTCGATTCCCAGTGAAGCCATTCTCACGTCCTCTAATCTCTCAGCTGCTGCTGGCCTCTCTCTCTCTTTCCCTCTCTCTCCCTCTCTCTCTCCCTCTCTCCCTCTGTCTCTCTCCCTCCCTTTCCCCTGTCTCCCTCTCTTTTTCTCTGTCTCCCTCTGTCCTTCTCTGTTTGTCTCTCTCCTTCCCTCTGTCTCTCTCAGTCTGTTTCTCTCTCTCTTCCTCTTTCTGTCCTCTAACTCTTTCTCTCTCTCTCTCTCTCTCTTTTCTCCTTGGTCTCTCTGTCTCCCTGTTTATCTGTCTCTCTCTGCCTCTTTCTCTCCCTCCCTCTCTCCTCCATCTCTCTCTCTCTCTCTCTCTCTCTCTCTCTCTTTCTGGCCATGTGTCTCTCTCTCTGTCTCTCTCTCTCCCTCCCTCCATCTCACTCTCTCTCTGTCTTTCTCTTTTTACATCTCTCTCTCTGTCTGTTTAGACTCTGTGTTGTGTGGATGGAGATCAGGAGAACGGGGGGATGGAGGTGGTGGTGAAGGTGTTAAACTGTGACACCATCACGCAGGTGAAGGAGAAAATCCTCGACGCCATCTATAAGAATGTCCCGTATTCTCAAAGACCGCGTGCAGGGGACATGGACTTGGGTAACACAAACAAACACACACCTATACACACACACACACACACACATATACACACACACTCAGTTTCCATGTGCTCTCTCTCTATCTCTCTCTCTCTCTCTCAGCAATGTGTGCATTTGTGTGTGTGCATGTGTTTGTGTGAGTTTGTGTGTGTGTATGTGCGTATGTGAGTTTGTGTGTGTGTGTTTGTGTGTGTGTGTGTGTGACAGATGGATGGACAGATTGTTCGGCGCGATCATTAATTTGAACAAAGAATGCCAGCCAACTTCATTTCGATTAGCGAAGCAGACTGTTCATCATCTGCTGTTCATTATAGTTTTTGTTCATTATAGATTAAATCGTTTTTAATGAAAGCATTTTTGATTTTTTTTGTGTGTTTTTTTTTGTCCCTTTTCTGGCCTGACAATGAGTCCTGGAGTAGATGGACAAATAAAGTCAAGTCCTAAACGGAGAGCTGGATGATTTCATCTGTTATCTAATGCTAACACAAGACTTCCTTCTTTATCATTAATTCTTATTAATCGGGAATCCCTTGCTTAACACAGACACGGTTCTGCCGTCCCGCTGTGTGAGAAACTTTACAGTTCACCACTTCAGACTCCAGCGCAAGCACAGAGCTGTTAAAGTGATTATTCATCCAAACAAAAATCTCAAAAATGTGAAGTGACGATCGCTTTTTTAGTTCTGCACTGAAACTACAAAGCTAATGTAGCTAACAGCTAATAGAAGTGTACTGTATAGCCTCCAATTTAGCATGGCGCAGGGTGCAAGTGCAAAAACTCATTAAAGCAGTCCATGAATTGTTGATAGACATCCAAGTGTGGGTCCAAGCAACAAATTAGAATTATGCAAAATCTTAAGACAGGGAAAACAGGCGAGGATCACCACACACGGAACTGGAACCAGAAAGCAAGGCTTGGACTTAACGATAGGAGTGACTTCGCGAGGATACTACGATTAAATCCAGTCCGAGCGTAGAGCTGTTAAAGGAGCTGACAGTGTAAAAGCAGGAACCGCGAGGGTCTAACCTCAACACGCTGACGAGCGTCGCGACTCCAGTCAAACTAGAAATGACACACAACTAAAAGCTGAAGGACTCAGAACCGAGCCTGAAGTCGAACAGAGCCGCGAGTCATTCGGCTTACAGCGTGGCGAAGAGAACTTCATCTCGGGGTCGCGAGTGGCGAGGGGCAGCTGGTTTAATCCCGAGCGCCGGGAGCTGATAGATTATTGATGACAGTGAAGGACAAACCTGCTTCAATTATTTAAAGTGGAGGTGATTGTTATGGGATAGAGATGAATTTTGCATGCGCGCACACTCCTCTCTTACTGTGTGTGTATATGTGTGTGTGTGTGTGTGTATGTGTGTGTGTGTGTGTGTGTGTGGCTTAGAGTAGGTCAGGCATCCTGGAGTATGAGTGTTTTAAAATCTAGATCACAGAGTGTGTGTGTCTGTGTGTGAATTTTAGGTTAGTCACGTGAGTCACAACTGACAGCTTTAAAAGTGTGTGTGTGTGTGTGTGTGTGTTACAGAATGGCGTCAGGGCCGCACAGCGCGTGTGGTCCTACAGGACGAGGACATCACCACTAAAATTGAAAACGACTGGAAGAGACTCAACACACTTGTGCACTATCAGGTCATCTTCACTCACTGATGCTAACACGGCTAACGACTAACGATATAAACAACACTCAGGAGTCCATAATGCTAACTGATTACTGTTAACCTAGCAAGCGAAAGCTAACACAGGCGGAGTCTTAATCAGAGTCTAAATCAAGTGAGCTTATTAGAATATTAGGCCACGCCCAATAGAGCAGTCTAAAATGGGTCTACTCCATAAACTCAGCTGCTGTTCGAACGTTTTTTTTTAAATCTCATCCTGTTTTATTTATTCAAACTTTGCTACATGTTTAATATAAAGCTCAGGTTTGGTTATTATTATTATAGAAATGGTTGGCAGAAGTTACACAGTTTTCCCGGCCACATAGCATTCGGGCTCACGTTATTATTCGGTTAGAAAATTCACTCTGAACCTTCAGCAGTTCAGATGTGTGTGTGTGTGTGTGTAGGTGTCTGATCGCTGTGTGGTGGCTCTGGTACCTAAGCAGATGTCCTCCTACAACATCTTGACGTCGGCCAGCTTCCCGCGGAGCTTCAGCCGATACGGTGAGTCTCTGATGCTCCTCTGGTCCTGCAGGAGAAACACGCAGTTAAACCACATGACAAAAAAAACTCAGCCTTAATGATCACTGTTTCTTTCTGTTTAATCCAAAGTTTGCATAATTTCTCTCTCTCTCTCTCTCTCTCTCTATCTCTCTTACACACACACACACACACATACACACACACACTCTTTAACCCTGTGTAATAACCCCGTGTCAGTGTGCTGAGGGTCACAGATGAGTGAAGATCAATCTTCACACCCACAGAGGAACAAACAGAAAACAGCTCATTAGAGTTAAAAATCTACAACAGCCTTAGAGCTAAAGCCACTGAACATCTCTCTCTCTCTCTCTCACACACACACACACACACACACACACACACCAACATCCTGAAATACCCCAAGCTAAAATATCCTTCACATATAAATTATAATCTGCAGCACAAATCCCACCGTGCTCTGTTTAAATAAACAAAAAAAGGCTTTAAAAACATCATACAGCAAAAAGCTGGATTTCTGAACGAGCACTTAAAGTCTTTTAGGAAATTTAGTGATCTGTTCATTTTCAGTCTGATTTGATCCTGCTTTCTCTAAAAGGTGTTTCACTGAGCCAAGGAACCTACTAAAAGTCAAACTTTTCTCATCGTAACGTGTGAAATTCAGAAATCTGAAGTAGTCCACTTCTGTCTATTCATCAGCCGTGTGTCATCTGAGCTGTATGTGGAACGCTCCATTTTGCGCCGATGCAACACAGTTCTCAAAGATCTCAATACTGTTTTTGTGAATTTTGAATCCTTCACTAAAAACGCCAACTGCATGTGCACGTAAAATGTATAATTAATAGCACATTTCAGCTTGGAAGTAGGAAGGCACGCTGCTGCAATGAACACGCTGTGCTTGTTGCCATGGGAACCACGACGTGAGAGGAACCCATGACCCTCAGGACCAGCACGGCCAATCACTGAGAACTGTAGAAACGTGAGAATTTTTGTGTATGTCTATAGTATCACGTTAAATCAGATGAGCCTTTTCCACTGTCTCGCTTTAATCCGGAACCATCTGACGCTTTAATCCAGAACCGTCTGACGCTTTAATCCGGAACCATCCCGCGATTTAATCCGGAACCGTCTGACGCTTTAATCTGGAACCATCCTGCGATTTAATCCAGAAACATCCTGCGATTTAATTTGGAACCATCCCATGCTTTATTCTGGTACCATCTCGTGCTTTAATCCGGAACCATCCCATGTTTTAATCCGGAACCATCCCATGCTTTAATCCAGAACCATCCCATGCTTTATTCCGGAACCATCTCGTGCTTTAATCCGTAACCATCCCACATTTTAATCCAGAACCATTCCACGCTTTAATCCGGAAACATCCCGCGATTTAATTTGGAACCATCCCACGCTTTATTCCGGAACCATTCCACGCTTTATTCCGGAACCATTCCGCGCTTTAATCCGGAATCTTGTGCTTTTCTACTGCAAAAAAAAGCCACAGTTCTCATGTGCAAAAAAAAAGTTCTGTTCCTGAATGTAAACGTCATGACAACATGATGCTCGAGCATCTCAAATTTTTACATGACGGCCGTTAAAATGTTATGTGAAAATTACACACACATACACACACATTCACACACACACACATTCCCACCTAATGGGTAGTTCACGTACATGGAAGGGGAACCCATGCAGACTCGGGGAGAACCTGCACGGCACCGGGGGTTCTGTGATGATAAAGTCACTGATATACAGCAAGACCTTTAACGTAGAGCTGAAAGGGTTAATATTAATGTTAATATGTCGTGTGGAAGGAGAGGAAATGGAAATGAAAAATGAAAATCTGAAATGAAGCTTGTGAGTTCTGGGAAAAGTTCAGTGCAGAGCAGCTCTTTTGTTCATTGTGAGACAAGTGTGTGTGAGTTAACGAGTGTGAAAGAGTGCCGTGACCTTGCAGTGTGAATGAGAAGTTTCTGCAGAATGACCTGGTGTGATGAGCTGCTCAGTGTGGAGGGGCGAGAGTTCAACCTGTCTACTCTGCCGATGGAAGCAGAGGCTAATTAGGGAGTGAACTGCTGTGCGTGTGCGTGTGTGCGTGTGTGTGTGTGTGTGTGTGTGTGTGTGTACTACATGTCCTGCTGTGTGTATCATTAACCTCTTCATCTCTGCTGGCACACGGCCTGAGGATGAGACGCGCTGAGTTTCACACTTTCTACATAAACACACAAAGTACTTTACAAACTGAAACGAAAAGAAATGCTAATTACTGAAATGGTATAAAAATGCTGTGAATAAAAAAGTCTTTTTAGCCTTTGGTCACTTTTTTTAAAACCCTTTTAGACCAAAGACTAGTAAAAAAGTCTGCAAAGGCTTTCTACATATATATTTCTATCTCCGTATATCTGTTTATCTATCTGTCTGTCCGTCTCTATTTCACTGGTAACTTTTTATTTAATATTTGCTAGTTTGTTTTACACTCACACTGACAAGGTTGCGTGTAAACGTTGTGTAAGCCAAACCGAACTAAATTCTCCCTCAGGTTTTACAGAAGTCTCAGAAAGCTGATTTTCTTTGTAATCGCGTGAAAAGTGAAAGTGCGTTCCTGACACAGCTCATTTGCATGTCGTAACGCCCACAAAACTCCATAAAAGGTCAGAGTGCTCAGACAGCTGGGAGCACGAAATGAATGAGAGAAGGTGAATTAGGTGTGATTTAAGAAAGGAACAAGAAAAAAAGAAAAAACAGAAAAAAGATCTAAGCTGTACCCAGGTGATCATGCACACCGAGCACGTCACACGGAGAAACTGGTATTTTAAAATAGCTTTAAGTGTCTCGGCCGAGGTGCAGGGTGAAAAGATGATGGAGCGGCAAACGGAACTGATGTATAATCAGCTTTCATCCTCTGAAAAAATCATTCCACTGTTTAAACATCCTTTCCCTCTTAAGCGCGACCTTAATCTTCCGCCAGCTGAGGCGTTTGTTTACGGCTAACGGCTACACAGACACACCGGCCGTCCTCTTTTATCATCCTTGAATGATTATATAAAATATAATATATATATAAATAGATATAAAATGACTGAGTTTCACAATTTTTCCAGATGGTCCCTGGCTGCAAATCGCATGATTTGAAGTTGATCAAGTGGAGGTTTACATCGATTAGACACGTAGATTTACACACACGGACATCAGGATACGAAAGTTTTTTCTGAAATTACAGAATTTTCATTAAACTTCTTGTGTAAATGCTCGTACAAAGTATTTAGGCATAAATCTGTTTGTACCCAGCTTGATGAATGAGGCCCAATGTTCTTTAGTAAAGCAGCTCTTAGGGAGTCTGTTTCTCTGGATGCAGAATGAGTCAGATTACTGTAATATTCCACTAAACGCTGAACATATGTGAGATTTTGGTGAGAAATTATTCACTAAAGCGAATTCACTCCCCAAAATCCCAGATACACAGTAGTGGTGGTGTTAGAGGTCACTCTCTCTCCCTCTCCCGCTCTCTCTTTTAGACGCAGTCCTTCGCTCCGTGTCAGCGGGCAGTCCGGAGTTCTCACGCTCCCGTGTGCCGATGATCACTCCAGATCTGGAGACCGGCGTTAAAGTTTGGCATCTGGTCAAAAACCACGAACACGGAGACCAAAAAGAAGCTGAGCGCGGCAGCAAGATGGTGTCTGAGATCTACCTGACCCGCCTTCTGGCCACCAAGGTCAAACACACACACATACACACACACACACACACACATACACACACACACACACACACATAGAGTATACTGATTCCTAATTACCTGTTCTGTGTGTGTTCCTGCAGGGCACGTTGCAGAAGTTTGTGGACGATCTGTTCGAGACGCTCTTCAGCACAGTGAATCGGGGCAGCGCGCTCCCGCTCGCCATCAAATACATGTTCGACTTCCTGGACGAGCAGGCGGACAAACATGGCATCCACGACCCTGACGTCCGACACACGTGGAAGAGCAACTGGTGAGACGTGACAAGAACCCTGAAAAAAACAAAACAAAAACAATACTTACATTAGACACTGATTTCATTACTGAAAATTATTATATATAACGTCGACATGTCAAATGCTGAGGCATGCAGGAGATTATTATGACTAACATAATTACTGATGACTGAAAGGTACTAATCATCAGAAACTGTACTGTGATTAAGCCAGTTACATGAAATGTTGTTCTTGTTATTTGTTGATTCACGTTTAACTCTTCTCATGCAGTCTTCCTCTGCGCTTCTGGGTGAACGTGATCAAAAACCCTCAGTTTGTGTTCGACATCCATAAGAGCAGCATTACGGATGCGTGTTTATCCGTAGTGGCTCAGACCTTCATGGACTCGTGCTCGACCTCGGAGCATCGACTTGGAAAAGACTCGCCTTCGAACAAACTCCTCTACGCTAAAGACATCCCGCACTATAAGAGCTGGGTGGAGCGGTAAGTGTGTGTGTCTGTAAGAAACACAGCTGACAAATTAAATCTAAAACTGTTAATGCTGTATGCTGTCATTGTCACATGCTTGAAGGAAGGAAGTCAAAAGAAGAATATTAGTAGATTCAAAACTAGAAGTAGTGAAATGATGAACGGCTGAAACGCATCACATGTGCCAATCCTTTCTAAAAGACGAGTGACAAGCAGCAGTTGGTACTGAGTACAAACCTGAGGCAGGTGTGCATAGGGAAGACAGAACTAGCCAATCAGGAGGAAGGATAGTCTCTGGCTGTGTTCTCTTCTGATCATGTGATCATGACTATACCCTACACCCTGCAAAGGCCATGTAGGGTGTAGGCTATAGACTGTGAGAAATCTGAACGCTTCCTTTCTCTATCCGTTGAGAGAGACAGTTCTGAGTGCACTTCACGTAATTTGTAGCCTAGCTAGTGTTAGCTGCATTTAACATTTTATCAGGATGACTGATTGACTCGTAGTGAGAGGTTCCAGAGTGTAATCAGCTCACAATGCATAATTACAGTGCCTTATATTTCAAGTTTCCTCTGCAGCTCGTTCCTTCTGAGGAATAACAGCTCAAAGAATCTCGAGAGTAGATTGCCTTTGCCTTTGGAGTAAATAAATATCTAATCAGTAAATAATCTGTATCCTATGTTCAACTTTAAAGTCGTCCAAAAGCATTTCTTATTTATAATTCCTCACTGTGCATCTCAGTGGGCTTTGGAACCAACCTCAGGTGTGTTTCTGTCTCGTTCTCAGGTACTACGCTGATATAAGCCGTCTGCCGTCCATCAGTGATCAGGACATGAACGCGTATTTGGCCGAGCAGGCACGTCTTCATTCGCACGAGTTTAACACACTCAGCGCCTTGCACGAGATCTACGCCTATGTCAGGAAGTACAGCCAGGAGGTACGGTGCACTTCAGATCTGCCTCACACTCACTGTCATGTCTCTTGTGTTTAATGCTGATTGTAGCCTGATGCAAGATGGAGATATTAAAAAGAAAATAACAATTTGTACTGATTTTGTACTGCACACTTGTCCAGTTAAAACATATCCTCTTAAAAACAAAGGGTTCTTTAAGCGTTCTAGGCTTCCCGAAAAAGAAAAGGTTCTTTCTGATAGGAAAAAAAAACTGTTGTTGGGTTCTAGATGAAACCTTCTGGGGACAACTGAAGAACCCATAGGCAAAGGAGACAATATGAGATCATTTAGATTCTGATCACTCAGACGCACATCACGTACGTACTGCACAGTGAGAAATGCAGAACCAGCTCGTGTCCTTACACCGTCCTCATCTCACGGCTGTGTGGTAAATGAGCTCCCATGAGATCGAACTTGCCTTGATCTTTACCCAACATTAAGTCCTCTCACTTTACACTGACAAAAACTTTGGCGCAGTACATGGATACAGTGAAAAGTCACCAGTTATTCAGACGTTGTGCTACAGACTGCACAGGAAAGACCAATGTGAAGCCCATCAGAGACAAATCAAGCCTTTAGGTTTGCTGAGAACTTATTATGGAGATGCTTTTAGGAAGCCGGACATAGTTCAGGGCTGAGAGTCAAACTCACAGTCTGGCTTGCTGTCAGAAAAGTCCAGCTGTCTCGGGATGTCTGGGCTTGGGAGTTGCGCTGGAGAATTGCGTGATGTACAGTCCATATTTATTCGATTAGTTATGTTGCATATGTCACATATTGCAGATGTGAAGACAGGACACAGTAACTCCTGCACTGCTGTTATGTACAATAAAAACACTGTGTTTCTGAAACTCATTCCACTTCCCAAACCCAAAGGATTGGTTACCTTCATATTCATATAAATTCATATAAACCAATATTACAGGCTGGAAATTTGCCATTACATCATTATGGTATTAGTGTCATAATAACTCAGGACTTGCTTTGGATATGAAAGGGAAAAAAAATATGAATGTCTCATTATTGTCCTCTCCTGCCCTCTTGTGGCTGTGTGCAGATAGTGCAGTCTCTGAAGCAGGACGCGTTGGCCCAGAAACAAAGACTCGCCTACAAACTGGAGCAGCTCATGGCAGATATGGATCATGAGAGCTGATCTGAGATCTGACATCCCCCCCAAAAAAAACAAAAAAACAATTATCGACTGATCAACTGAGCGAGAACTGAACTGAGATCACAAGCTGGACGAGTCATGGTGCAATAACCTTCCAACTTGGTATCGAAGGTTTCAGTGCATCACGGTATCTGCTTACACCTTCACTTTTTTAAAAAACAGACATTAAATACCATGAAACTAACTCTCTACCTAGCTTTTTGTGCTAGCATTTACCAGAATAGCCTAATGCATTAAACTAATGTTATAAGTATTTTTCAAGCTACCAAGCTACAGAACACACAGACTCTCTTATTCCTGCCTGAGAGGAAAAGACAGATAGAGGTTATTAGATAAACAGCGCCATCTACTGCATGAAGTGAGAAGCTCTGCACCGGTTCTCAATCTCGTTAAGCAAAAATGAGAACAGCAAAAAAAAAACAAACAAAAAAAAAAAAGAATGAAGGACAGAAAATTATAGCCTAGTCATTTAAATTTATTACATTCCTACACTCTCATATACACATTTGCTAATAAAGGGGATGCAGAGGTTTTGGGTTTACATTATGCATGACAGAAATATGCTCGTATTTATTCTTCCAAGTTCATAAACATTTTTCTTAGCTTCAGTGTGTGACTCGTGTCTGTAATGGATGTAAAACTGAGAGCTGAAGGAGTGTATGGATCTGGCTGAAGTCCACAACCTTCACAGCGGATCGATTTTAATTACACCAGTAAATAAGCTCTGTGTATATGGACCAAGGGTTTAGCTAGGGCCAAAAGTCATGGCTTTTAAAATAAAATGCAGGTTTGTGTGTATGTGGGTGTGTGTTGTTTACATGTAAAAAAAAAAAAAAAAAATGAAAAAAAAAAGTGTCCATTATGACATGTCCTCTCTCAAGAGAGTTTTGTGTGATTACTGGCTCGTACATTGGATGTCCATGTCTGCCACGCTTTAGATTAATATTCATTTAGGTCATATCTTATACTTGAAATAAACACACATTAGTGCTGTTTGTTTTTCCCTCACTGTACTGATGAGCTTCCATTGTCTTTTTATACACGTCTTCCTTTTCTAACCCGTGTGATGGTCTCGTGTCCGTGCTGCTTGGTTGATGACGCATGCCAGATACGACGCTTTGTAACAAACCTGATTTGTAAGATGTCAAACGGAGCTGTATAAAAAACATCAGTGTCATGTTCAGTCTTTTGATTATCATTCTGAAATGTTAAAACTTACTGGTTTGACTCCTGACATCATAATTCAGATTAATGTTGGTTTATTAGTTGTTACAATTTATTTACTATTTAACACTAAACATTTCATTGTGCTCTGTCATGTTTCACAGGTTCTTATTTATTTGTTGTTCTTATTCTCGTCTGGTTTCATGTCTTGTCCATGTGTTTCTTCATGGCAGTATGTTTGCAGTAAAACGTCAGTTCACAGTAAAAATTTTTATTTTTATTTTATGAATTTAGTGCAAATGTGGCTGTACTGTATTTTATCTTCTTTGTTTTTTACAGCTCAATATGATTGTGTATTTAAACTGTAAATAGTAAACATCCCTATTTTGCAATTATTCCCTTTTTACAGTTGTAATAAATTAATAAAATTAAATAAAATCAACTAATCAAAAATGTCAATATATATTAAGCCCTGACATTACTTTTGCCAACCATTTACTGAACTGTAAATGTTACCCAACAATCGTTAATAACTCTATCTAATAACTATCCATTGTTATCAAACGATCAAGTTTCTTTAGTGTGGAAAATTGTGCAGCCCACAGACCCGAATCCCCAAAATAGTTGTACAGAGGTTTTACCCTGAAGGGGACAGGACAAGAGTAAAACATGAGAAGCCAGAGAAATGAAAAGAGCTGAAATGAAAAGAGAGCTAGAGAGCTTTTTCTGTATTTTACATACCAAGAGCTGTACACTTACAATTAATTTCTGTAAAACTGTCCATGCGGGCTCTGATGGTGATTCAGATGGTGGATGATGGGAAGCTGAATCCTGTGAAGCAGTGAAAAATGTAGAAACTTCATGCATGTTTGTCCAATGCAATAATATCTAATCTGTTTGTTTGTGTGTGGCAGTTCAGCATTATTAATATTTTACTGAATGTACACATTGTTGATTGTACGAAAGTGACCATAGTTTGCGAACAGTGATACTGTTAAACAGGTAAAGGTCTGCCTTCTCACAAACCAACACATACAAAACATTCAGGTTTATTTTTTTCTACACAAATTCGCCCATATTTATCCAACTTCATACCCCACCTTCACTTTAGCAAGCGACTGTCACTGATGTTGCTTGACGTGTTTATTCTGTGGATAGTTGGATAAGGAAAGGTAGTGGTCATTTTATATATAAAGTCTCTTGTATTAATTAATAGATATCACAGGGTTTATAATGTAACTTAATAGTGTAATAAATCCCACACGGCTTGCTAAGGTTGTAGTAAGAGTGTTCTTTCAAGACTGTGGGGCTTAAAAAAAAAACAGAGTTAGATGGACAAGACAGGTCCCAGCTCAGCAGCTCAGCAGCTCCTCCCATCAGTCTTTAACACTTGGCAATTTCTTCATTCGGTCTGTTAGAGAGTGAACATTCTGAGCCAAATCCTGGTAGGTGGCAATAAAGTCACGCACGAGTCCAGTGTCACTTTTAATGCTGCTCAGTTTATCATGTCAAATTTAATTTGCTGGAACGATCTGAATCCCAAGAGTGTCCTCTCTCTCTCTGTTCAAAACCGAGGGCAGTGCGATTTACTGAGGCTTGTTATAATCACTTCTGGCTGTTCACATGTAAAACACAAGCCAGACATATCCCTGGCATTAGAAGTGGCATCCAGATGAAAGTCTGACCATAAATATCACCAATTAACTCTCATTCCTGTCTGAGACTGGGACTGTATATAGGACAGCGGACAATACTGAAAGCTAATGAGGAAGCATTATACATCCAGGAGTTGGTGTTTTGATTTCAACAAAGGATATTTAATTGATACAAGCAGCTGATAAATAAAGCCCGCAATGGCTGTAACCTTTAAAGTCATAAAAACCAATGTATTAGCAGCAGGAACACATCCATTGGCTATATTTAGCTCATTCTCACAGCACACTTGGAGGATATTTGGAGTGCCAAAATTTATTAACCAAGCTAGATGAACCTTAGTGCAACTATTTTGGTAATCTTGTCTCCAGCTCCTGCGAAACTCAGATTCAGTTGCACACGGTGTCCGTCTCAGCTGTCCCTGTAACTAATACCTAAGTTTTTTTGGATTATGCAGCTTTCCGTGGTCTTATCTGTGCCTCTGCAGTCCATTGTCTGTAGCATCGGTGTACATTCAGTACAACTTAATCACATACTGTACGCACAGTCATTATAATAAAGACTCATGGGGTAACACACTATCACAATCAGTTCCTCATTCATTTTCTCACAATGAGAAAAAAGACAACTTTGCGACCGTAAGAAAGCGACAGCTTAACAGCATGTTGTAATACAGTCACTGTATTAAACGCATTAGTCGCCAGTGCACTGTACATTTCGTCATGTAGGATTAATAAAGTACATATCACACGAGATAAAGAGACATATAACCGATTTATATGGAAATGAGTGAATCAGTGAGGAGAAAATTCTGAAAATACAAACGGCAACATATGGGGAGTGTATATAAAAGACACTTGTGCACAGGTAGGAAAAGACAAACGTTTATTATAGCACACAGCCAGGATGAGTTCACGATGGGGAAAACAAAGCATTGTTCTGATTCTGAGTATGTAAGAAAATGCCATCTACATACACTATATACAGGATGATTGAAAAGTGTTAACACAAGGCAAGGAGGTTAGGTTACCACTTAAAACCTCACTGCTTCAAAGGGTCTCAGGTTATGTGTTGTTACTGTCGACAGATTTTTGGAAGACCTTGTGGTCTGCAGAGCCTGGATGCACTTTTCCGGTGATATTGTTTAATTGTCTCTCTGAGATCTTGCACATGGTCTAGTAGCATAAACACATTCTTTTATCAAACCCCACAACCAGTAAGTGTTAACATTTTCTTAATCACCCTGTGTATCATAAGGTTTTTCTCTCAAATGTTCAGTTATTTATCATAATAAAATAACTTCACACTACAGACTTGTATAGTACTATGTTGCATCTATTCAAAGTATTTGAAGGAACAGTCTTTGATGAATTATTATTATTATTATTATTATTATTACTTACAGAATACGACTTCAGATCCTTGAAGTCATCTTTACTACCTGTAGAGAGAAGAAAGAAGAACAAACACAGAGAGTGTGAAACTGAGTTTTCTGTGAGCCAAGTTCAACTCATGCTGCTGTTTATCTGCAACGCTGTCCTGAAAACCTCAGTCCTGCCAAGCCAATTGAGTTTTATAGTAAACATTTATGTTGGTTATATGAGCTGCCACCTGTCAACACCATCCTCGGGCTCTGGGGGCTGGAAAGTTGGCTGCTTTCATACGGTTTATTAATAAAAATGCTTGACTTGCGAGAGCCTTGCAACAGTATATCAGTGGCATCTGAGCTCTCCCCCAGGGCTAATCCACAGTTTCGCTTCAGGAAGTCATACGAGCTGCCTCTCTTATTAGATGGTATTTGTACTGGAGATTTTTTAACCATCGTTGGAGCAAAGCCTAGACGACAGTACAGAACATACTCTTTAAAAAAAAAAAAAAAAGGAAAAGAAATCTTGATTTGGGGTTTGCAGATATATGAACACATATTGCACAGTGAACTAAGACTGTGCTGGTGGTTCTGGAGAAAACATGTCATGTGTTGCTAAAAATAGGTTTCACTGCACTCTACGGGTTTATTAACTTATGTTAATTACATTCATACAAAGACTCTGATAAACACTGTTCCTCCTAACATGATGTTTCATACATGTGCCTTTGTTGAATTGTGGATATGTGCTGGAGCAGTGGCAATGACGAAAAATGTAAATAATATTAATATTAATCCTTGCCTAATGCTCAGTACTTAAAAGTGACCATCTGACTGTCATACGGCTTAAGAATAAAAATGTGCATCTGGCACATTCCATGACACTGAATACCAGCGGCATGTGACAGCTCCTCCATTGCCAAGTTAGGTTTTGTTGTGCAAGTCCAACTCAGATCTCCAAGCTGAGCACTAGGAATGATAAGCAGTTCATTAGATTTATACTGAGCCAAAGGTTTTGGATAGTTACTACAGCCCTGAAATAAATGTGATATTAAAATTACATAGTACATCATGTAATGAGATTAACACCTGAAATACTGTCATCAAGTCATTTACTGTCATTACTTCATGTATTATGGACTAAATAATTAATCTGATTACAGTTTTCTTTGACAATATTCTTACCTTAAAATCTTTTTTTCAACAGATCATTTGAATACTTATTTTATCAAAATTTCAGAAAAGTTCTGTTAATTTACTGTTTACTAGGAACTGTGTCCTTCTTGCAATACATGAATGGTATATTAAATTTATTATATATTGACACATTTGTGTTATTGACCATTGGTTAGCGACTGATGATAAAAATAACAACACAATGTGAAATATAAACATGTGATCATGGTTTAGCAGCTAAAACCCATGTCCAAATAAAGCAAGTCACTTATGCTGACTGAACAATTTGAACATATATATAAAGAGCAGTGCTGGACTTCCCTAAGGACATATAGCCACCCAGTGAAGGTGAGACTCATCTCCTAAACCTGCCCCTACACTTAGCTATTGTAATCCATTCACTTTTATTTGAATTAATTTTAACATCAACATTCCTTAGTTGTTTTATTGTTCATTTTTTCTGTTTAACTGTTTATTAGCAGTAGCAATTTAGAGTCTTCATAAATTGTTTGTTCATTTCAGAATCCAGCACTAGTCCTACAACTTTTTGGCCTGGGAAGAACACCACAGTAAGTTCTACAGGAAGCAGTTAGACATTTCTGGGTGTCTGCATTTTATCCTCAGAGGGTCAGTAGGCTTGTTGCAGGCTTCACACCTGATTCCACTTATTTAATAAACAGGTATAGGTCTATGACAGGTATGAAGTATTTATGAGATGTATTTGACGTGACTGAAAACCTGCAGCCACACCTGGCGTTTGAGGATAAGGTTGTAGACGCCTGAAATGTACAGTCCTAAGAACTTGTTTGTAAAAGGCTTGATTTCTACAGACATCAGTGCAACCCAAAGTTGCTTCCTATTTTATTGTCATAAGTTCAGGAGTGTCAATCGAATAACGTAAACTTTATTTTGTTTTAACAGAAAAAACCCACCATGGGAGATGGTGAGATGGAATGCTTCGGCCCGGCGGCCGTCTACCTCCGGAAGCCGGAAAAGGAGAGGATTGAGGCTCAGAACAGACCTTTTGATGCCAAAACAGCAGTCTTTGTGACCGATGCAGCTGAGATGTATGTCAAGGGTACACTGAAGAGTAAAGAGGGTGGCAAAGCCACTGTCGATACTCTGGACGGCAAAGTAAGTGACAAGATAACTGACACATCTAACAGTGTCAGGATCCTACTGCATACTGTATATATATGTATTTACTGTAAATATATATGTATTTACTGATTACTCCTATATAACTAACCATGTGTGTTTTATTACTGTTATTTTATAGAGTGTCACAGTTAAGGAAGATGAAGTCCATCCCATGAACCCTCCCAAATTTGACAAAATTGAGGACATGGCCATGATGACCCACCTCAATGAACCTGCTGTGCTGTTTAACCTCAAAGAGCGTTA
>CM075022.1:844502-856431 GCA_037576675.1 Pangasius sanitwongsei
CAGTCAAAGATCTGCAGCACCGTCTGGATGAGGCTGAGAGTCTTGCCATGAAGGGTGGAAAGAAGCAGCTCCAGAAACTGGAGGCTAGGGTATGTTTATGCTGCCAAAACGAAGCATTCCTGTAAAAAAGGGGGATTGTTTTGTAAAATTTTAATATGAAATGTCTCTTCTAGGTGCGTGAGCTGGAGTCTGAAGTTGAAGTTGAACAGAGACGTAGTGCTGAATCTCTTAAAGGTGTCCGCAAATATGAAAGAAGAGTGAAAGAGCTCACTTACCAGGTATAACATGAACCTAGGAACATGCAAAACATATCTCATAACAAGTAAAATAAAATCTAATTTAAGGTTAATCTCTTCAGACTGAGGAGGACAGGAAGAATGTGACTAGACTGCAGGACCTCGTGGACAAACTGCAGCTGAAAGTGAAGGCCTACAAGAGGCAGGCTGAGGATGCTGTAAGTTTGCTTTTGTACAAATTACACAATAAACTTACACTTAAAGGCTCCTTGCTAGCCTGAAGTGGAAATGCTCCATATTACCAGCACTAACTGGGATGATATGTATCACTATGACAGGAGGAGCAGGCCAACACTCACCTGTCCAGGTACAGGAAAGTGCAGCATGAGATGGAAGAAGCTCAGGAGCGTGCCGACATCGCCGAATCCCAGGTCAACAAGCTGAGAGCCAAGAGCAGAGATATTGGAAAGGTACAGAACATTTCATCAAAAAATATTCCAGTGAGATTTAAATAAATGCCATTCCGGTTTATAAACAAGAAGTATTATCTCTTAGTGACATATGTAAATGTTCTTTTAAACTTTGCGACAAAAATTTAGTTTTTACTAATAATGTATATATCTATTTTAGGGTAAGGAGGTGGCTGAATAAAAATGAAGACTGACATCATGTGACACCAACAAGGGTTCATATAATATGCAATTCTTGTTAAACGTCCATGCATACATTAAGTTAAATAAAACTGAAGCAGAGCTACAAGTCCCTGAATTTTTTTCCGTTTCGCCTGACAAATGAATCATTATTGCCAGCAATGTTTTTTTTGTAATGCTTCAGCATTCAGATACATGCACCAGTAGGGTTATTCAACACAGAAGACTTATGAATGACTCATTCAAACGGCAGATCTCTTATGAATATTCAAAAAGTTACTGGTCAATCAAAAGAGTCAACCGAGTGAGTAGTTAGCATTCTTTAACATGATGCCAAGATCGGAATTAGAAATTTAGCTTAATAATAATAAATTAATAATAATTTGATTTAAAGACAAGGGAGAAACTATGAGATACCACCAAGTGATGGTGTTTTTTGTTTAATGTCACAAATATGTATCCCAGTACAACTGCTTTAGTATAATCTATACATCTAGGTGTACAGTTCATTTGGATTTTTTCTCAGTAACGTGCTCAAAGCAAAGCAGCAGATACTGAAGTACATCACAGCAGTGGAATGTTATGCTGCTTAAATACATGACACACCACAACACTGTCCTCCAGAAACATTAAAAGAGATGCGGATTTCGAACCATTCAAATTAGCAACTGTAAATTACTAATAATTTGTAATTAAACAACAAAATGTAGTAGAACTAGAAACATTTATGACTGCTAAGCTAGTTTTCTTTTTGGGAATATAAATGTATCAAAATGCATAGATACAAACAGAGATATCATAACACATAATACAAATGAGGAATGTATGCTCACCTTATTGACATCCCCTTCTATGCATTTTTAATGATAACGGTCTTATAAAAAATAAGCATATATGTATTATTGTACTAAGACAACTCCAGCTCTACCAACACAGCTCAAAGTCACAGTGATAACAGCTTTAATTTAACACTACAATAGCCTGTGTAACCTCTGCTGGCAAGGAGCGATGCACTAATGGCATAGCTGAGCATGCAGCTATATTTGCATTAACTCCTAAAATAAGACCAAACTCGAGGAGATAAGAAATCATAATTTTATTGGCCATGTGTTGCCATGTTGATGTGTGTGAAACTCCTTAGGCAGCCTTGGAATCTTTGTGAGGGTATTTGAAGCTTAACCCACGGAGAATCATATAGCCCAAAATGAGCACTCCTTATACCTTATTTTATGAGTGGAAGTTACTGAGTAAGGTCAAGGACATATTCTAAAGTCAGAGCCACTTCTCTATATCAGTCCTTATACAGTACGAATCTATAAAGCTGATATAAACCAGTGCTACTGCTTTACTACTTTGCATTTCATTTGCTTCCTTTATTCTGTATTTTGCATGTAGTCTCACTAAGAAATTTTACTTAAAGTCTGTTATTCTTGCTAATTTCTGCACTAGTTCTGTTCGAGCCCATTATATGACGTTAACTGTGACGGTAAGAGTAGGCTATAAACATTGGGCTTAGCATATACATGTTAATTTGTTAACATGTATAACAAGTGTGTCAGGGGTCAGAGGAGCAGCCCAGGCCACATTTTTACACATTAACATGTACACACTTCAAAGCTTTCCAACTTTATGTTAACAGTGCCTCTTATGTTGTTAGCTGAAAATCTATATCACGAAAATAATTACAAATCAGTAGAAGACAGCTCCTACAGCATTTGGGGATGATGAGCAGAGCTCAGACTTCCTACAGGACAACGTGAACGTGATGTTGCAAAAGCACAGTAAATTACCTCATCAGTAACACTCTACTTTCAGAGAATTACACTGTGCTCTAAACAGCTTTAAAACAAACTTTTTGAAGAGGACCAATTACCATGTATTTCTACCAGTTATGAATAGTGTATTACTTTACTTTACTTTACTTCTAAAGCCAAGAAAAAAAGATCAAGTGACGCTATGACATTTATTATAATTGAGTTTTTAATATCTCGATATCCTCCTTATGTCTGTAGCGTGACTTTAATAATGTCTCAGTATGCACAACTGACAGTTCAATCGTATATCTGGTCATCGGAGACAAGAAATGCTTTCTTAGAGAAAGGTCAAGGTTATCTAAAAGAAGGGCTGACTTAAGAGCCTCTCGTATCCTAATAAAGAGTGGAAAAGTGGAACTTTTTTCCTTCATTTAATGCTAAAAATATCCATATACCACATTTTTAAGTGTAGATCTGTTTCAGTCATTTGATTAAGTCTATATAGATGATAAATACTAGAGATCATTTCGATTCCCTTAATAAAATTATGTTTTTTTCTGAGAATAAATTCAGATTTATAAATTCTTGCTTTTCTAAAGTTTCACCACACTACAGAATGAACACAAGGGATATATTTAATTCTTTATATTTTACGTCTTCCCCGCAACATTGCTCTGACTGCTGAGGTATAAATATCATGATTATTACAGAATGACAACTGCTGTGCCTTCATTTCCTTCTTTGTCATAAGAAGTGTTCCCAAGAGCTTGGGTACAGTGTGCCAGCGACATCTGAGAGCTTCTCCACAGCTATAATGAGCTCTATTCTAATGCCAAGGTGCATTAAAGAGATTAAGATCCATCTAAGATCTAAACAATGTCTGCACTCCAGTAACTGATACTCATCAGAACGTTCACTCAAGAGAAGCTTGGCCACAAATCAGAGCCTTAAATATATACTAAGAAATTTCAACAATGTCTTGGCAGTTTATTTTCAAATAATCCTTCAACACAGTGACATTATATTACATTATAAACAACTGTATTAATCTTTAATTTAAAATTTTGCACGGAGGCCAATTTGAAGCCACTTGGGTTTAACATCTCAATTTAAAAAGTAATAATTGAGACCTGATTTAAAGTAACTGATTAAAACATGAACATAACAATCCGAAGGTCAATGTCATACGTGACTGAAGGAGTCAAGTGTGAAAAAATTCACACCTAAACGAAGCATGCCCATACAGAGCACGCCAGCCTTGCTGACTTCACATTTACCCCCCTATATAAGAAGCCATCTTATACTCCTCCGAAGATCGGCAGGCACCCAGGAAAGGTGAGTGACAATGAAAACACACTGGCTCCAAAGATTTAATAACAATGTTATTGATTAATTTAACAAATTCAAAATTTTATTTGTTTTTTCATTCCGCATCGCCAAGCAGCAACAAAAAGACACGTTTCTCTCGGTGCAGGGACAAAGGTAAACTGTATAAAAAAAATGTTATTACTTAATCCATTGTGACATCAGTAGTTCATTAAAAACCCCTATTAAGATTTGAGAAAAACTCAATTTCAGTTTGCAACAACAAAGCTTTTCAATAAAACTAACACTGGTTATATTTTTCTGTAATCGTGGTCGTCTAAAAGGAAAATCACAGAATGGGTGATGGAGAAATGGAATGTTTCGGCCCGGCGGCCATCTACCTCCGGAAGCCAGAAAGGGAGAGGATCGAGTCTCAGAACAAACCTTTTGATGCCAAAACAGCATACTTCGTTTCTGAGCCCAATGAAATGTACCTCAAAGGGGTTCTGCAAAGCAAAGAGGGGGGCAAAGCCACCGTCAAAACTTTATGTGGGAAAGTAAGTAAATCAGATTCTCTTTTCAAAGAAGCAAACACCAACCTTCTAACCCATCAAGTATTTTTAAATCTCAAATGGTGATTTTCATTCCAAATTAAAAAAATTTTCCCTACAGACCCTTACAGTTAAGGAAGATGACATTTTCCCCATGAACCCTCCAAAATTTGACAAAATTGAGGACATGGCCATGATGACTCACCTCAACGAACCTGCTGTGCTGTATAACCTCAAAGAGCGTTACGCAGCATGGATGATCTACGTAAGTTTGACACATAATCAACTCTGACAAATGAAGATAAAAACGCATAATGTAATACTGCATACTGACTCTCATGACTCTCCTTCAGACCTACTCAGGGTTGTTCTGCGTCACTGTGAACCCCTACAAGTGGCTCCCAGTGTACGACGCTGTCGTTGTGGCTGGATACAGAGGAAAGAAGAGGGTTGAAGCCCCACCCCACATCTTCTCCATCTCTGATAACGCCTATCAGTTCATGCTCACTGGTACTTTTTTGTTTTCAGAAAAAAAAAATCTTTTAACTAAACTACACAGAAATGAGTTAAACTCACTCATTCAAATTTATTTTGCAGACAGGGAGAACCAATCTATCCTGATCACGTAAGTGCAGAAATGGATTAACAATCAGGTTGTGTGTGTGTGTTTAGAGAGAGTGTGTAAGAGTGCATTGCATATATTCAAATGAAAAATATCTGCCTTTTTTTGTTTCCTCTACTTTGCCTTTGTGAATTCCCAGTGGAGAATCTGGTGCAGGAAAGACTGTGAACACCAAACGTGTCATCCAGTACTTTGCGACAATCGCAGTGTCTGGACAGAAGAAGGCAGAGCCTACGCCTGGCAAAATGCAGGTAGGTGATATTTTATTATGTGCATATTGACACTCATTGTTCAGGCATCTCTTATAAGCAACTCTCAATTTATTTAGGGCTCGCTGGAGGATCAAATCATTGCAGCAAACCCCCTGCTGGAGGCTTATGGTAATGCCAAGACTGTCAGGAACGACAACTCATCTCGTTTTGTAAGTATCCTTTTTATTTTTTTTTTATCAAAGTATCAATAGAAATGCATTTGCATATCTGGCCATTGACATCTGGCCATCATACATTATTAAATTGCAGGGGACAGGAGTTAAATAAAATACTAATACAATGATTTCTCATTTTAGGGAAAATTTATCAGAATCCATTTTGGGACCACAGGAAAGCTGGCCTCTGCTGACATTGAAACTTGTAAGATTCCATTATAAAAGAGTAGATTATACCCATTAGCAGTATATTCTATATTGGTAAATTATTATAGCCGGAGTCAACAGAATAATATTTTGCATGAACAGATCTCCTGGAAAAGTCAAGAGTCACTTTCCAGCTGTCTGCTGAGAGAAGCTACCACATCTTCTACCAGCTCATGACTGGACACAAACCAGAGCTGCTTGGTATGAAGACAACAGTAATTCATACTTTCCATTTAAGGCTCAGACAAGCCGGTCCCTCAGATATATAACTACCAAATCATAAGAATTATTTAAACTATTGTAGTCTTTATAGACTAATCAGCCATCTCTGCTTTCAAGTTGTTGCAAGCTTCAAACTATGTTGGAATAATTTCACTAATCATTTTTTTTTTTTTCAACAGAGGCACTGCTCATCACCACCAACCCCTATGACTACCCTATGATCAGCCAGGGTGAGATCACGGTCAAGAGCATCAATGATGTTGAGGAGTTCATTGCCACAGATGTAAGCATACATTCTAAACTCTTCAAGATACATATGTCAAATGTTCAAATTTAGTTGTATTTTAATCGTCTTCCACACAACAGACGGCCATTGACATCCTCGGCTTCAGCTCTGATGAGAAAATTAACATCTACAAGCTGACCGGTGCTGTGGTGCATCATGGCAACATGAAGTTCAAGCAAAAGCAGAGGGAGGAGCAGGCTGAGCCTGATGGCACTGAGGGTAAATGATGGATTCACTACAGGTTGAATACAGTGGTCAAAGACAAAACTGGCTCAACTTATTAGTTTCTGTCTTTCTTTAATAGAGGCTGATAAAATCGCCTACCTCATGGGCCTGAACTCAGCTGACATGCTGAAAGCTTTGTGCTACCCCAGAGTCAAGGTCGGAAACGAGTTTGTGACCAAAGGCCAGACTGTACCTCAGGTAATGTGTCCTCTCTGGAGGAGTGGTAGCTTTGTGGTTAATTTTCTGTGCTAGAAAGAAATCAGAAAATCAGAAATTTGTGACTTCAAACCACTGCTGGCCTTATGAGAAATGCCTTTAACCCACAATGTGTGCTTGGATCCCATCTTTCTTCTATGATAAAAGTGACTGCCAGATGAAGACATGTAAATCTGTTTACTTTTTTCAGGTGAACAATTCTGTCATGGCCCTCTCCAAGTCCGTCTATGAGAAAATGTTCTTGTGGATGGTCGTGCGTATCAATGAGATGCTGGACACAAAGCAGCCAAGGCAGTTCTTCATTGGCGTGCTGGACATCGCTGGATTTGAGATCTTCGATGTAAGAAAAAATATCAATGGTTCTGTCATGCTCATGGTTTATACAGACATTATAAACATGATGAACACGTCTCTTTTGAAATACAGTTCAACAGCTTGGAGCAGCTCTGCATTAACTTCACAAATGAGAAACTGCAACAGTTCTTCAACCACCACATGTTCGTGCTGGAACAAGAGGAGTACAAGAAAGAAGGTATTGAGTGGGAGTTCATTGACTTCGGTATGGACTTGGCTGCCTGCATTGAGCTTATTGAGAAGGTAAGTTGCTGTGGTGTCAGTAATGCCATCAACGTCAATAATGAAATACTCATAGTTTCACAACTAATACAGCAGTGATCACTCAAGAAAAAAAAAAATGTCACCAACAGCCAATGGGCATCTTCTCCATCCTTGAAGAGGAGTGCATGTTCCCCAAGGCTACAGACACATCCTTCAAGAACAAACTTCATGACCAGCACCTTGGAAAAAGTGCTGCCTTCCAGAAGCCAAAGCCTGCCAAAGGCAAAGCTGAGGCCCACTTCTCCCTGGTGCACTACGCCGGTACCGTGGACTACAACATTGTCGGCTGGTTGGACAAGAACAAGGACCCACTGAATGACTCTGTTGTGCAGCTGTACCAGAAGTCAGCAAACAAACTGTTGTGCTTCCTGTATGCAGCCCACGCCTCTGCCGATGGTAAGACTAACCTTGTTATATTTTAAAAGCTATAAATTCAATAATTATAAGCATGAGCTTTTGGCATTCTTAGTTCTTTAACAAATATACATGATTCTTTGAGGTAATCCCATAGTGCAAGCATCAAGTAAGCTACAGAACAGGAATAACAACATCTAAAATCATTGGTCCAATGTAAGAATCAATTATGGCATGTGTGGTGTTAAATGCATAAAGTAAATAAAAGAATAACAGCAACATCTATCAATTCTAATTCCATCTTCCATGAAGCTGAGAGTGGTGGAAAGAAAGCTGGGAAAAAGAAGGGTGGCTCCTTCCAGACAGTGTCTGCTCTGTTTAGGGTAAGAAACATTTTACCTTTGAGAATGGTGTATATGATTGTGTATAAATTGAGTTCTGCAAATGAAAACTTATATTTCATATTATTGCTTAACCACAGGAAAACTTGGGCAAACTGATGACCAATTTGAGGAGCACTCACCCTCACTTTGTACGTTGTTTGATTCCCAATGAGTCCAAAACTCCAGGTATGTTGATCCCTTTTTGGTGTTGACTGATCTGCAGATGTTAAAGATGTAGTAGGACACTGATTAATTCGCCTCCTCTCTAGGGCTAATGGAGAATCATCTGGTCATCCACCAGTTGAGGTGTAACGGTGTGCTGGAGGGTATCAGAATCTGCAGAAAGGGATTCCCCAGCAGAATCCTCTATGGTGACTTCAAGCAGAGGTCATTTATTTAGTTTCTGCAGCTCAATATTTGTAATGTTTCTGCAGTTCTTATGTCTTAATTGTGTTGTAAATTTGAAAACAGATACAAAGTATTGAATGCAAGTGTCATCCCAGAGGGACAGTTTATTGACAACAAGAAAGCTTCAGAGAAACTCCTGAGCTCCATAGATGTGGACCACACCCAGTACAAGTTTGGACACACCAAAGTAAGTTAGATAAATTGTAGCATTGTTAATTAATCTAGTGAGAAATAAGTTAAATAACCTAAGAATTTGACAGGTTTTCTTCAAAGCTGGTCTCCTGGGTCTTCTTGAAGAGATGCGTGATGACAAACTAGCTGAGCTAGTGACAATGACTCAGGCTTTATGCCGTGGTTTCCTAATGAGAAGGGAGTTTATCAAGATGATGGAGAGAAGGTATGATACTCACATGACCGTGAATAAATTTTACTTTTGATACAGCAAACCGACCTGAATAATCCTTTTACAGAGAATCAATCTTCACAATCCAATACAACATCCGCTCATTCATGAATGTGAAACACTGGCCATGGATGAAGCTGTACTTCAAGATCAAGCCTCTTCTCAAGAGTGCAGAGACTGAGAAGGAAATGGCGGCCATGAAGGAGAACTTTGAGAAAATGAAGGAGGACTTGGAAAAGGCACTGGCCAAGAAGAAAGAGCTTGAGGAGAAGATGGTGTCTCTGCTACAGGAGAAAAATGACCTGCAACTGCAAGTGGCATCTGTAAGTTTTTAAAACCTACCTAGCATACAGATACCTAGCTCTGTAGACCTGGGAAATTAAAAACAAAACCATGGGGCTCCCATGTGGTGCAACAGAGAAGCGTTTGCCCTATTGTCCAGAGATTGTGAGTTCAAACCCTGAAGATGCCACAGATATCCGTGGCTGGTAGTCCAAGAGAGTAAAATTGGCTGTAATCTTGGTGGAGGTGTGGCATTCTCTGTTCCCTAGTGATGACAGCTACACTGGCCAATAATGTGTCTATGAGCTCATGCATGCTTAAGGGGCGGTTATTACTTTCCTCTGGATGTCTTACACCACCCCGTGATGCAGCATGAGCAGCAATGCAAAAAGACGTGGTTGGCTGGCCATCACATGATGGCCTTCCCCTTCCCCGGTTGGCAGCTGCTGCATGACAGGGAGACCTAACTGGTGGGTGGGAAATTGGCCAAGACTAAATTAGTAGGGAGTAAAAAAGGGGGGATAAATAATAATAATAATTATTATTATTAGTAGTAGTAGTAGTAGTAGTAGTATAAATAAATAAATCCATTATAATAAGCAATTTGGATGAACAGGAAACTGAGAACCTTGCTGATGCTGAGGAAAGGTGTGAGGGGCTCATCAAGAGCAAGATCCAGCTTGAAGCTAAACTCAAAGACACAAACGAGAGACTGGAGGATGAGGAGGAAATCAATGCTGAGCTGACTGCAAAGAAGAGGAAACTGGAGGATGAGTGCTCTGAGCTGAAGAAGGACATTGATGATTTGGAGCTCACCTTGGCCAAAGTGGAAAAGGAGAAACATGCCACTGAGAACAAGGTTGAAATTTTACTCAGTATTTTACCATATTTTTATATTTTTATAATATATATAATACATATTTTTAAGAGTGAATATGGAAAATTAAAGTAAATATTTTATTCACAGGTAAAAAACCTTACTGAAGAGATGACCTCACAAGATGAAGCTATTGTTAAATTAACCAAAGAAAAGAAAGCCCTCCAAGAGGCACACCAGCAGACCCTGGATGATCTCCAGGCAGAAGAAGACAAAGTCAACACTCTGACCAAAGCCAAGTCCAAACTTGAGCAACAAGTTGATGATGTAAGGATACATTTTGCACTTCCAAACCATTTATGTCTTACTGTTGATTATAAATTAACTAATGTCTGTACAATATAGCTTGAGGGTTCTCTCGAACAAGAGAAGAAGCTGCGTATGGACCTTGAGAGAGCCAAGAGGAAGCTTGAGGGTGACCTGAAACTGGCCCAGGAGTCCATAATGGACCTAGAGAACGACAAGCAGCAGTCTGACGAGAAGATCAAGAAGTGAGTGTACTACAAATTAATTTTATTTTCTGTCCTCACTATATTTTAATAATGAATGGTGCTTTTCTGATTTACAGGAAGGATTTTGAGGTTAGCCAGCTTCTTGGAAAAATTGAAGATGAACAATCTTTGGGTGCTCAACTGCAAAAGAAGATCAAAGAACTTCAGGTGAGTTACAAGAGAAACTCAGTGCAGAATAATGAAGTAAAGCTAAACTGCATAATTTACATTGCATTGAAAACACTTTAGGCTCGCATTGAGGAGCTGGAGGAGGAAATTGAGGCTGAGCGTGCAGCTCGTGCTAAAGTTGAGAAGCAGAGAGCTGATCTCTCCAGGGAACTTGAGGAGATCAGTGAGAGGCTCGAGGAAGCTGGAGGTGCCACTGCTGCTCAGATCGAGATGAACAAGAAGCGCGAGGCCGAGTTCCAGAAACTGCGTCGGGATCTGGAAGAGTCCACTCTGCAGCACGAAGCCACGGCCTCTGCCCTCCGCAAGAAGCAAGCTGACAGTGTTGCTGAGCTTGGAGAGCAGATCGACAACCTTCAGCGTGTCAAACAGAAGCTGGAGAAGGAAAAGAGTGAATATAAAATGGAGATTGATGATCTGGCAAGTAACTTGGAGGCTGTGGCAAAATCAAAGGCAAGTATCGTAAAAATATCCTAAAAATGTACACTTCAAAAACAAACACCAAAATTAATGACTTATTTATTTATTTATAATAATAAATTATAATAATACTACAACAACTACTACTACTAACAACAACAAAAACAACAATAATAATAATAATAATAATAATAATAATAATAATAATAACAACAACATTTTCAAACAAACTTTGATTTTCTAGTCTAATCTTGAGAAGATGTGCCGTACATTAGAGGACCAAGTAGGCGAGCTAAAAACCAGGAATGATGAGCACATGCGTCAACTTAATGACTTAAATGCGCAAAGAGCACGACTTCAGACTGAAAATGGTGAGTATATAAAACACTACGGAGAACAAAACAACATAGTGACACAATATAGAAAAAGAAAAAAGCAAATATGATCAAGGAAAGTCATAACCAGAATGCCAATTTATTTTGTGATGGAAGGTGAGTTTGGACGTCAGCTAGAGGAGAAAGAAGCTCTTGTTTCTCAACTGACCAGAGGCAAGCAGGCCCACACTCAACAGATTGAGGAACTCAAGAGACAGATTGAAGAGGAAGTGAAAGTATGTATCGATTAGCAGTAAGACAATGCACAGTTTTAAAAACCTTGAAGGTTCTGTGATCAAATCAATTTGTATGACACTGATTTGTTTTATAGGCCAAGAACGCCCTGGCTCATTCCGTCCAATCAGCTCGTCATGACTGCGATCTGCTCAGAGAGCAGTTTGAGGAAGAGCAGGAGGCCAAGGCTGAGCTTCA
>CM075022.1:857017-874612 GCA_037576675.1 Pangasius sanitwongsei
CTGGAGAAGACCAAGCAGAGACTGCAGGGTGAAGTGGAGGACCTCATGATCGATGTTGAGAGAGCCAATTCCCTGGCAGCCAACCTTGACAAGAAGCAGAGGAACTTTGACAAGGTGAACATTTGTTTGAAAAGCAATTCCTTTATCCATAGATATACATAATGATTATACATTTATGTGGTCTATATATCTTCACTTTCAGGTCTTGGCAGAATGGAAGCAGAAGTATGAGGAAGGCCAGGCTGAACTGGAAGGAGCTCAGAAAGAGGCTCGGTCTCTCAGCACTGAACTCTTTAAGATGAAGAACTCATATGAGGAAGCTCTGGACCATCTCGAGACCCTGAAGAGAGAGAACAAGAATCTGCAGCGTATGTATTATGCTTAAGCTTAAAAAAATGTGTTTTTTTTTTGTTGTTTTTTTTACAAATATCAATAGTGTTACTCAAAAAGATATTTCAAAATACTTCAGAGGAGATCTCTGACCTGACTGAACAACTTGGCGAAACTGGAAAGACCATTCATGAGCTGGAGAAGGCAAAGAAGACAGTGGAGTCAGAAAGATCAGAAATCCAAACTGCCCTAGAAGAGGCTGAGGTACTAAAATATATATTTAGTAGTTCATTATTATTAAAATGAATATCCAATATAGAAAATGTAGCATAGTAAATAGTCTGTGTTATGTTCATGGTTCTTCAGGGCACACTTGAGCATGAGGAATCTAAGATCCTTCGTATTCAACTGGAGCTCACTCAAGTGAAAAGTGAAATTGACAGGAAGCTGGCTGAGAAGGATGAGGAGATGGAGCAGATTAAGAGAAACAGCCAGAGGGTGATTGAGTCCATGCAGAGTACTCTGGACTCTGAGGTTAGGAGCAGGAATGATGCTTTGAGGGTCAAGAAGAAGATGGAGGGAGATCTCAATGAGATGGAGATTCAGCTGAGCCATGCCAACCGCCAGGCTGCTGAGGCCCAGAAACAGCTCAGGAATGTCCAAGGACAGCTCAAGGTAGTTTAATGCACACAGTATTGCTTAGTCTTTGTTACTGTCCTTTCTGGTATCGGGTAAAAAAGTAAATGGTCTCAAAAAAAGTAAATGGCCTCCAAATTTCCTACAGGATGCCCAACTGCACCTTGACGAGGCTCTCAGAGGACAGGAAGACATGAAGGAGCAGGTGGCCATGGTGGAGCGCAGGAATAACCTGATGCTGGCAGAGATTGAGGAACTGAGAGCTGCACTTGAGCAGACAGAGAGAGGACGCAAAGTGGCTGAACAGGAGCTGGTTGATGCCAGTGAGCGTGTGGGACTGCTGCACTCTCAGGTAGGAAAGATACTTCGACATGTTATAGATAAAAAGAATATAAATAATAACTCTAAATATAATATATAAAAATATTTATATAAAAATATAAATATGAAATGAAATACATCAAAAGTCTAAACAAACATTTCACTCCAGAACACCAGCCTTATCAATACCAAGAAGAAGCTTGAGGCAGATTTTGTTCAAATCCAGAGTGAGGTAGAGGATACAGTCCAGGAGGCACGGAATGCTGAAGAGAAGGCAAAGAAGGCCATCACTGATGTGAGCAACTTCTATAACAGAATCACAGTTATTTGAACTTTATTGTGGAGACCATTTGGGGAAAAAAACATTCTTTAAAAAAACGTTCATGCATTAAATACATATTCTCCTCTCAATTTAGGCTGCCATGATGGCAGAGGAGCTGAAGAAGGAGCAAGACACCAGTGCCCATCTGGAGAGAATGAAGAAGAATCTCGAAGCTACAGTGAAAGATCTGCAGCACCGTCTGGATGAGGCTGAGAGTCTCGCCATGAAGGGCGGAAAGAAGCAGCTCCAGAAACTGGAAGCTAGGGTAATGTTACACTCTGTGAAAGTAAAACACAGTAATTGAGATATTCTGATGTTTTGGTTACCAACCTGCATTTGAAAAACAACATTTCTCTTACAGGTGCGTGAGCTGGAGGCTGAAGTCGAAGCTGAGCAGAGACGTGGCGCTGAAGCCGTTAAAGGAGTCCGCAAATATGAGAGGAGAGTGAAGGAGCTCACCTACCAGGTAATAATATATAATGTATATTCCAAGTTGAACAAAACGTCCAAAATATCTACCAAATAAAAGAAATACATAACACAAAGCTATTGTTAATATTTAAATGAACAGACTGAGGAGGACAAGAAGAATGTGACTAGACTGCAGGATCTGGTGGACAAACTGCAGCTGAAAGTGAAGGCCTACAAGAGGCAGGCTGAGGAAGCTGTAAGTTGTCATTGCGTGGCAGTGTCTTTTTGACCCAAATATTTGGAACAAGGTATTATTATGAATACGGTTCGAATTCATTTCAGAATATGTACCACAGTTGGAAAATGTAAAATGCAATGCCACAGAAGACAAAGTCGCCAGCAAAACTTAAATTAACTAAAAAAAAATATAAAAGCGGTTTAAGCAATGTACTAAGCAGATGCATTGTGTTACTTCTGACTCCACTATGACAGGAGGAGCAGGCCAACACTCACCTGTCCAGGTTCAGGAAAGTGCAGCACGAGCTGGAGGAAGCTCAGGAGCGCGCCGACATCGCCGAGTCCCAGGTCAACAAGCTGAGAGCCAGGAGCAGAGATATTGGAAAAGTATGTTCTATTTTAAATAAAAATAATTTAGTTGACATTTGATTATAGGTATGAGGCGTGCGCTACCATATTATATTGTTCCACATTCACTCAGAGTCTACAATACAGGTTTTTTTTTAAACAGGTATTTCATTACCATCTTTTTCTGTGATTCAAACTAATATTTCTTATGTACTTTCTTTTATTTCTTTCCAGGGCAAGGAGGCAGAATGAGAGAACTTCAGATGTGACAGTGTTGGAAGTAGTCATATAATATGACTTATTTGTGTTCTAATGACAGAGTGACAATAAACTGACTTAAAATTCCCAGTGTTTTGTTTTCCATTTAAAGTCTGTGTGACAATTTTACTTTTACAAGTCAAATCAACCTGCATAAATAATCATTCTGAGCAACAAGGCTCTCACAGGGATTAATAAAAAATTGTAATCGATCATCATTAATATAGAACATTGGTTCTCAAAGTGGGGTCCTTGAAGCATAATCGAGGGGTCTGTGATTTTCTTTTCTACAAGCACATCACAATCCACCAGTATGAAAGCTAGTTTATTATTATTAAGGTCTTTAATCATTAGCTTGTCTAATAATAATTATTTAATTATTAGCTTGTCTAACTCATCACTTGATTTGAATGGGTTTAACCTAAGCCTCCCTAATAAAAAAAAAAAAAAAAAGACCTATAAATAACAGTACTAATACGTTAGACCTGATGTGGTCTGTTTATGGAAAGCCCAGGTATAAAAAGAGCTCTGTGGCAGAATATTACTGTACACATTTACATAATAAGACTAATATTTAAATTGATGGATTATGTTCATACAATAAATGTGTACTAATGAGTCCATGAAATGCATTTTATGGTTAAAGGGATCCCTGGTTCCAAAAAGTTTGAGAACCCCTGATGCAGATGAATGTTCACCTTTTATTGCTGGATATCTATAGACATATGTGATGGGTGCTTTTTGAAGTGTAGCATTTTGTTCCTGATCTTTTGAGCAAAAAAAACGTACTTGTCTACACAAACGCAGAAGCCGAATAAAAAAATACTTGACCTGAGTATAGCAGTTATAAGTGAGTAACAGTCTGACGAGTAGCATTTATATACATTACCAAATATAATCCTACACTCCTTTACGCAAGGTTTAAAGATTCTTAAGAATCCAAGAGGTTCCAAATGGCACAAACATCGAAGGTTGTGACCTATTAAGAGACTGGAATTTTAAATTCAATGCCATAGTTATGGCATCATGCATGATCAGGAGTCCAAGAGAGCAAAACCCACCCTGATCCCTGGGTGGGGTCTCCAGCTCCGCCAGCTGGTACTTCGAAAAGATGCTGTGAGTGTCTTAATGTGTCTCAGAGGAAGCATGTGTTCGCTCTCATCCTCTTGGCTAACAATTCTCTTGTCTAGGAAAAGACCTGGTGATAATGGCTTGGATTTTACTAACCTGGGAGAAAGTTGGGTAAAGACAGAACTCGAGCCCATCTATCCGGATAAACTGACAGAGATTTCCAATATTCTCTCAAACTTGTGCACATGGCTGATTGATTTCAAGCTTTAATTATTTAAACTGGCTGCCTCTACTGTTCAGGAAAAAGAAATAAAAATAAGTAATAATCACTACAAAGCGGTAGAAAACATACAGTTATGGCGGCTGAAGATGTAATGCTCCATCACTTCGAATGACATTTTTGTACAAGTAAAAGGACTAGAAAATTGAGCATATTCCTTATTAAATAAACTGTTCACCATGACGATTGTGGATAATTTACTTAAAAACACTCCATTTCCATTATCAAATGTAAAAACTGACAAACGTTATATTATTCTGCCTGTAAAATCTATCAGGTAGACTTATCTTTAATTATCTGAACATTCATAAAAGATGTAGTCAGCATACACCGATAGGGCAAATGAATAAGAGGCAATCGTCTATATCGGAGAAAATGTTATTGTTTTTGGAAAACTGACTATAAATTGCTACACACTTGACTTCAGTACATCTGCTCAAAACTGACCTTCTCGTGACACTGCTTTGGATGAGCTATAATACTGACTATCAATAAATGAGTGTATGTTAAATTAAAAAGTAGAATTATACACGAAAAGTTTTATGGCATGCATATATGTATAAATCATCATTGCCGGTATATAGCATTAGCATGAACATTATTATAGATTTCCTTTAAGACCTTGTTACCGATTAAAAAAATGTTCAAGATACTCACTTTAGGTTCTTTTGCACCAGGCTGCTTCCATTGTGTGTAAGCACTGTGCTCAGTTTGGTTATGAGAACCAAAGATACATGGGTCACAATGAAGCTCAAATATTGGTGCCAAACAGTGATGCTCTGAGATCATACCTATTACAGATAAGTTATGTGTCTTTATTCTCTTCTGGCCCTGCACACAGAGGGCTGTTGAATACCAGCCTTTTATTGAGCTCATAGGGCCACTTTCCAGAGTTTATCATTTTAAAATAACTTGACCTTAATACTAGAGTAATGACTACAGGAACAAGCATATCACTCTGGGGTAGAAAACAGACCTCGTCTAACACTGCGACACCCGTCCAGGTCACTTAAGCAATTTGATGGTAGAAGTGTACGTTTGGCAATTCTAGACTGGCATCTAAAGCAGGTCCTTCTGGCCTCCCCTTTCCTTAATAAGAAACATGACATTGAAGCTTGACCTAGCTTTCTTCTGTTCATTAATGTCCTGTCCACTGACCAACATTTTGCTCTTTTAGGTTTCAGCAGGCCAAGCGCGTTCGGACAAACAGCCAGCATTACACAAGACGATCAATCCTAGAAAAGTATAAAACAAGAAAAATATGATGTGAAATGTGTCCTATATTTGGTAAATGCTTTCTGAGTAGTTCCTCTGTGCAATATGGCTTCATATTCCTAGGGCCATATAGTTTAAAGTCATTAAAAGTGCTAATGATTGCACCTCTAACGTTCTGGTAACGCCAACCTGGCAACCATTAAGAGAGACACACCAGCACTGTATGGATTTAACAAAAACAAGGATACACAGACTTTTACGTTCTGTCATAAGTTGAGCATATAAAATGTGTTACCTTTATTCCTAAAGATCAATAAAAATGTTAGCAGCTAACAGTAATGTTTGTGCACTCGTCATTCACAGCTTCATAAAGGAGAGGTAATGATGGGTACAAAGGGAGTGTCAAAATATATGCTATTTTTTTAACTGAAATTTATTGAGAAAACTAATTCCACTTAATTGCCCTTGTACCAGCAGTAATGATGGCCAGTGATCAGCTGTCTTATGCATCGTGTGAAATCACAATACAATTGAGCATTCATGCCACCTGCTGTGCAGACCGTGGAACTGTCGTAGAAGCTGCATTACAGTAGCATTTATTTTATCAGAAGAAAAACAAGGGAATTTAATCTTCATAGATGCCACTGAGCTCCATTAACCTCTTAAATTGGTATTGAACACACTTTTGGAAACAACAAAAGCTAAATTTAACTAGTCAGTGACACAAAGGTAAAAAAAAAAAATCTTTCCTTTATCTACTGTATCTACAAATGTATAAATATTAAACAGATAGAGACACATTTTGTAGTTGCTGTTTATCACTTATAAACCCTAAATCCAGTAACAACTGGCGGGACGTATGACACAATACATTTCTAGAATGACATTTGCTTTTTCAGGAAGAGGACCAACTTAAGGACTGCAACTTTACACCACTGACATTTAGGAGCTCCACAACAGCCAAACAGGCAAAGAGCTCCTTACAAATCAGCCTCCGCCCACATCCTACAACCCGTCTGTTTATAGACCCACAGACTCCCTCTTTCTCACTGGTAAACATGGGGAGGTTTAATGCAAGAGTATGTATGTAATAATAACATTTTTTAAATTAGATTTTATTTATTACATATATAATAACATATAATAAGAAATGAATGTTTATGTGCTTAGTTAAATGCACTTTGTGGCTGAATTGTTTTCTGTTTAATCTTGGTGGGTTTTTTTGTTGTTGTTGTTGTTGTTGTTGTTGTTGTTGTTCTTTTAATTCTTTTATATGATTTTTCTACAAGGAATAACAAGTGTACACATAACAGAAACATTCGCCACAAGATTATTTCCCTGATTAACAAAGCAGAACAGAACAGAACAGAATAATACATAAACACAAATACATTATTTAAAAATAAATAAACTAAAATAAAATTATTAAAACATTATTAAAAAAGAGGGAGGGGGGGTTGCTCAGCCAGTCAGCCAGTACACTGTCCAGAAAAGGGACACAGTATAATAAATACTCAAAATAAATATGGAGTTTTTACAAACAAGAAATGCAACATTTAGTACTAAATATTCAGATTTCAGCCACTGATGCTAGAAAACTGAAAAGTACTGAAGTAATACAATCATCATACAAAATCAAGTAATAATTTACATCACTTTTTTATTTTTAGACGACTACAGATACCATACATAACTTTAACAACAATGATTAACTCAACTGTTACTTAAAACCACTGGCTGCTCAGATGTTAAGTATAACAATTGTTTAATTATTTTTTATGTTAAATTATTCATTTTTGTAGATATCAAGCATGGCAATATTGAATTTGTGTTTTTACTACTTACCTTGCATGCAAAACATTTCAATGAACTGTCCAATACTACTTTCTCTAAAAATAATTTAGTGATTTTTTTTATTTAAAAAATTTAAAAGGCATGAATAAAATGCCTTATGCTAGTACGCCTGTAGATATTTTCAAGCAAAAATACTTTCAAAACTTAAGGAGGTTTGTACTGCACCCTTAAATGCACAGTACTAGTCAGTTCAATAAAATATTTATTATATTCACTGAAAAACTTTAACTTAAAAAAAAAAAGTTTAAATAAAACGCTGTACAAAATGCAAAACCTGAGACTGTAATAAAACAAAGTAAAACAGCTAATTCGTTCATACTTTTCCAGCAGCTGCTGACTTTGGTCCACTGTTTGATTTCATGCAAACGTAGAACTCGGGGAAAGTAAATCTTCAATTAAACTGGAGGCTTGGTATGCTAATCCTTTCAAGCATTATTACAGATAAAACGCTAAACCAAGTCATAATAGTTAGGCATAAAAATAAATAAAAATCTGCCTGGCTCTTTTAAAGTGCTTGCCTCTGACCATGATGAGAGGGAAAAGAAACGGTTACTGAGCCAGATCCCTGGACCAGAACTCAACTAACATTAATGCAACTACTAGAACCTCACTGTTTTCTCATGAACTAAGTGAAAGCATACAATCTATCACATATATAAACATACAACAACATAGAAACACATCCAGCTAAATACAGGTCCTAATAACTGGGATCAAGCTTCATAAGCACAATTAACTGAAAAGAAACATTAAAATGTAAGAACTTTGAGAAAATGCTAATAAAGTATTAGTTACACTAGCTATTTAGTGCTGCTGCTGCCACCAGCCATATATCCACACACACACACACACACACATATTCTTATACACTTTTTTAAATCCCTTCATATATTTTTTATGCATATATCTTTTATATATTTTTCTTATATTCAATATTTTTCTATATTTTCTTATTTTATGTCGGATCAGTTGTATAAAGCATTTCATTTAATTAATATTGACACAACATCAATAACATTCATAATGGTAGATTTTCCTCAGGAAAAAAAAAAACAATTACTTTAATACTTCATGAATCCTAAAAGCTCACATGACCAGATATGCAAACTGTCGAACTGACACTAGCTTGTGCAGGCAGACAGACACACTGAAAGTTAGTATGAATTCAAATGTCACATTCTCAACAGGGGTATTGCTCACATGCACACTGAAGAGCGCATGTACTAGTGCTTGGTGGATGGTGAAAGGTGTTTAGCATTACAGATATGCTCGACAGTAATTCATTTTAAATATCCAAGCTACTGACACATTCACTTTTACCTGCTCATGCCAGATTTGTCACGTGGGATGCCAGTTGTTAACCTACAGCACAGGCCAAGCCAAACAGCTGTAACTAACACCAAAAGGGTAGGACACAGTTAATCCTGGAACCCTTTAAAAGACCTCTGACATACACACACCAGCTGTCTCAAGGGTCAGCCCTCATTCCTTGAGAGCACAGAAAGTTGGAGTCAGTTTAACCGCAATAGCGAGGTCCTGAACATCTAAAACCGGCTGCGCGTGTTGTCGATTTCCAAAGTACAAAAATAATAATAACTTACTGCAGTGTAACTTGACATTGTGAAATATGGCATTATAGTCAAATTATTTTTTTAAAAAACTTCCTGTATATGGATATATAGACTACAATACTACTTTTGGGTTTTTTTTTTTGACAATGAAAGCAAGATGTAATCTATTAAAGTGATTTTTGTTAAAATGTTTTTGGACGCATTCAGTAACTTGAACTTTATGCAGTTAAGCCTACAACACTGCCTTTGCTGATTTCTGCCACACAAATAAACAACACATGCATGATTCCACTTAAGGCGTCTGTAAGACTCTCCTGTAACCATACGACAGCGACAGCTGACTACATCTCCACAGCTGAGAGACCCCTTCAGATTTAGAAGGCATTAAACAGACTGACATGCTGTTTTTAGGTCACAAACGAAACTAAATTACAGACCTGAAAACACAATTGCAGTAAACCGTAAACACTGTTAAAGTGAACTCTCATATTTTATCATAATATAGCAACTTCGTTCTAAAACTTCCTTATCAGTTGTATCCAATAATGGCTCGACTAATAAAAAAATTATTACAGCATCATGACAGGACATATTTCTCCAAACCAAATAAAACAAAAGAAAAATGTGTAGTGCACACATAGCTCTTCTTTTGATACTCTTACTAACAATGTTGTAAAAGTAAAAGTATTTATAGCTAAATAAAGTGAAAGTCATGACAAAGGCGAGACACACGACCAAATAAAGAATGCAGCTTTCGCTGAGTGAACAGATGCATTCCTATAAAAGAGACAGGCACAAGCTTCCTCAGGCACAGACAGAAAGCCGGACCAGGGTAAGGGCAGGAGCAGCCTTTCAAAAATGTTTTGAAACTTTTTAAAAGTTTTTTTTTTTAATTCTTGTTTAAAATCTAATAGAAGAAAAGCGTACATTTTAACAAAGAAAAAAAAAAAGGACATCTTAACAGTCTGGTTTCTCTTTTCAGCCTTGACCATCTGCAACTACCTTCACTGCATCAAGGCATTAAGCAAAGGTAAAGAAACCAGTTTATTCTATCTAACTGTGAAGGAAACGTAGGCAGAAAACAATTATGTTCAATTATGTTCATTTTTAAAGTTTTTATCTTTTCTGAAGAAAAAGGCAATTATGGCTGACGGCGAGATGGAATGCTTCGGCCCGGCGGCCGTCTACCTCCGTAAACCAGAGAAGGAGAGGATTGAGGCTCAGAACAAGCCTTTTGACGCCAAAACAGCAGTGTTTGTGGCTGAGCCTGCTGAGATGTACGTCAAGGGTACGCTGAAGAGCAAAGAGGGTGGCAAAGCCACTGTCGAAACTCTGGATGGTAAAGTAAGTGTTTTGGCCACAAATACAAGCCTCCACGGTCAGTATCAAATCTTGGGACTGTTGTTATATCAAGCCTGTCAATGTGATGGTCTTTCTCAAATCAACAGACCCTTACCGTTAAGGAGGATGACATTTTCCCTATGAACCCTCCCAAGTTTGACAAAATTGAGGACATGGCCATGATGACCCACCTCAACGAACCCACTGTGCTGTATAACCTCAAAGAGCGTTACGCAGCGTGGATGATCTACGTAAGTATTAAGCTGAGATTTTGTTCTCAAGTTTATTTACATGGATTCCATTTTGTCATATTTTGTGACATGCCTTCCACCCTTTGATGTGAATGCAGAACGACTCGTGTGTAATCAAAACCATGATTAGGTTTAGCTTTTACATTTTTGGTGTTTAATAATGTTTTTGCAGACCTACTCAGGGTTGTTCTGCGTCACTGTGAACCCCTACAAGTGGCTCCCAGTGTACGACGCTGTCGTTGTGGCTGGATACAGAGGAAAGAAGAGGGTTGAAGCCCCACCCCACATCTTCTCCATCTCTGATAACGCCTATCAGTTCATGCTCACTGGTATAAAGAACTAAGATCTCTTCAGAAAAGATAAAAAACAAATGTTGAAAAAAAAGGAAATAAAATGAAGAAAGATATTAATTTAATGAACATTCTTCTCGACTCTTCCAGATCGTGAGAATCAGTCCATCCTGATCACGTAAGTTTTGTTATGTAAATTACAACTAGATGATTTTAAATATTTTTGGATCTTAACCAAATATTATCCCTCAAAAGCACTTAAAACATTTGGCTTTTTTATCCCCAGTGGAGAATCTGGTGCAGGAAAGACCGTGAACACAAAACGTGTCATTCAGTACTTTGCGACAATCGCAGTGTCTGGACAGAAGAAGGCAGAGCCTACGCCTGGCAAAATGCAGGTCAGGAGTAACTATTACTGCAACTTAACACAATCTGAGTTCTGATTCCTCAGTTCTCATCCCTCTGAGTTCTGATTCCTAGGACTGTTTGCATGTTTTTCTGTTTCTTATGTTCTGTAAAGCTGCTTTGAGACAATGTTCATTGTTAAAAGCGCTATACAAATAAAATTGAATTGAAAACTGAAGTTGAATTAAAGTGCCTGCCGTCATCACTAGGGCTCGCTGGAGGATCAAATCATTGCAGCCAACCCCCTGCTGGAGGCTTATGGTAATGCCAAGACCGTGAGAAATGACAACTCCTCTCGTTTTGTAAGTCATTCTTAAGCAAAATTATAGACAATATACAACAGCTGTTAAATATGTCTTGTGGCATTTAATACACATTTTAAAATTTTTCAACAATATTCAGGGTAAATTCATCAGAATTCATTTTGGATCCTCGGGAAAGCTGGCTTCAGCTGATATTGAAACATGTAAGAAACATCATCTTAAAGGTCTGTTACTCTCATTCATCTATTAAAAAGATCATACTGATGGATCCTGCATTTTTTTTTATTTATAGATCTGCTGGAAAAGTCAAGAGTCACTTTCCAGCTGTCTGCTGAGAGAAGCTACCACATCTTCTACCAGCTCATGACTGGACACAAGCCAGAGCTGCTTGGTACGAAACTGGTACCAACTGGTGCAAAATATTTCATCATTTTAGTAACAATTAAGACTAACTTTTATTTATTTATTTATTTATTTTTACAGAGGCACTGCTCATCACCACCAACCCCTACGACTACCCTATGATCAGCCAGGGTGAAATTGTAGTGAAAAGCATTAATGATGTAGAGGAGTTCATTGCCACAGATGTAAGCCACAATTTCAGGAGGCTGAATTAATTATATAAATATTCAAACCATTATCTTTGAACAATCCTGAAACAAAGGTTCAGTTAAATTGACGATTATGTAATATAACTGTACTCTTCATCACACAGACGGCCATCGACATTCTCGGCTTCACCGCTGATGAGAAAATCAACATCTACAAGCTGACCGGTGCTGTGGTGCATCATGGCAACATGAAGTTCAAGCAGAAGCAGAGGGAGGAGCAGGCTGAGCCTGATGGCACTGAGGGTACATTTAAAAAACATTCACAAGATTTATTTAGAACGAGTAACCTGAATTATTAACGAATAACATGGCTTTCTTGACTTCAGTGGCCGATAAAATCGCCTACCTTCTGGGCCTGAACTCAGCTGACATGCTGAAAGCTTTGTGCTACCCCAGAGTCAAGGTCGGAAACGAGTTTGTGACCAAAGGCCAGACTGTACCTCAGGTAATGTTCTCAAACACCAAAAATGAGAATTGAGACTTAAGGTAAAAAGAGCACAAAAGCTCACTTTTGTATTATTCAGGTGAACAATTCTGTCATGGCCCTCTCCAAGTCCGTCTATGAGAAAATGTTCTTGTGGATGGTCATCCGTATCAATGAGATGTTGGACACAAAGCAGCCAAGACAGTTCTTCATTGGTGTGCTGGACATCGCTGGATTTGAGATCTTTGATGTAAATATCTAACATGCTACATTCACATTACACAATAATTATTCTCAATAAAAATACAAATTCAGTATGTCTTAAGCTTAACATGATTTTTTTTTTTTTTTTTTACAGTTCAACAGCTTGGAGCAGCTCTGCATTAACTTCACAAATGAGAAACTGCAACAGTTTTTCAACCACCACATGTTCGTGCTGGAACAAGAGGAGTACAAGAAAGAAGGTATTGAGTGGGAGTTCATTGACTTCGGTATGGACTTGGCTGCCTGCATTGAGCTTATTGAGAAGGTAAGAGATTTTTTTTCCCCTTCCCTAACCAATCCTTTGTTAACATTTTGTTTAATAAATATTCTTTTTCTTCCATTAGCCAATGGGCATCTTCTCCATCCTTGAAGAGGAGTGCATGTTCCCCAAGGCTACAGACACATCTTTCAAGAACAAGCTTCATGACCAGCACCTTGGCAAATGCAATGCCTTCCAGAAGCCAAAGCCTGCCAAAGGCAAAGCTGAGGCTCACTTCTCCCTGGTGCACTACGCCGGCACCGTGGACTACAATATTGTCGGCTGGTTGGACAAGAACAAGGATCCACTGAATGACTCTGTTGTGCAGCTGTACCAGAAGTCAGCAAACAAACTGCTCTCCTTCCTGTATGCAAGCCATGCCTCTGCCAATGGTATGGTGTTTGATTATTTATAGCTGGATTCATTGAGCAGTACAGATGAAGCGTAACCAAATGAATGAGCCAAAATTTAATTCTATTTCTATGTTAACACAGATGCCAGCGCAGGTGGTAATGGCAAGAAGGGTGGCAAGAAGAAGGGGGGTTCGTTCCAAACTGTGTCAGCTTTATTCAGAGTATGTACTCTAACGTATAAATGTTTATGTACATTCGAATGCCATAATTTAATATCCAATATACCAGCTAAACACAATAACTACTCTAATTACATAGGAAAACCTGGGTAAATTAATGACCAACCTGAGAAGCACCCACCCTCATTTTGTGCGCTGCTTGATTCCAAATGAATCCAAGATCCCAGGTGAGCAAAATTCAAAGGAATATCACCACATTTCCCAGGCACACAATGAATGTACCAGATTCCAAGAATCCAAATAATAATTAATTCATTGTTATTCTAAAATGTGGAAATTGTAACAGTCAAAGAGACCATTCTATGATTAGGTGTGTACAAACCTCTAACCACTACTGTGCATTCCATGACTGTTTAGGTCTGATGGAGAATCATCTGGTCATCCACCAGTTGAGGTGTAACGGCGTGCTGGAGGGTATCAGAATCTGCAGAAAGGGATTCCCCAGCAGAATCCTCTATGGTGACTTCAAGCAGAGGTACATTTAAATTATTTCTATTAGAAACCTATGGCAGATTAAGTCATTCTTGTAACCCCTGCTGAAACCAGACAATTCACTACAACCATCAAAGAGTCCAAGTGTTTAAGCATTCATTTGCACCCTGAAGGGGAATGAACTTAGAAACAAATTTCATTAATTTGCAGATACAAAGTCTTGAATGCCAGTGTCATCCCAGAGGGACAGTTTATTGACAACAAGAAGGCTGCAGAGAAACTCTTGGCCTCCATTGATGTGGACCACACCCAGTATAAGTTTGGGCACACCAAGGTAAAAATACACAGATATCAGGAAAGAAAATATTAGTATTTTTAATACATCAATTGTGTTACTGCACTTTTGAGCACTCGTAACACCAAACATGTCTACCTGACATGACTACATATACTTTCACTTAATTAATTCTTCCCGTAGGTGTTCTTCAAAGCCGGGCTGCTGGGTACCCTTGAAGAGATGCGAGATGAAAAACTTGCAAATCTGGTGACCATGACTCAGGCTTTGTGCCGTGGCTTCCTCATGAGGAAAGAATTTGTCAAGATGATGAAAAGGAGGTAATACATATATAATAGGTAATATGTACACATAGTGTTTCTCATCACTATATATATAGGAGGTACTACATACAAACATACATACTGTAGTATGTCACTATAACAAACATTACAGCTGAAATGTGTCTCTTCAACAGAGAATCAATCTTCACTATTCAATACAACATCCGCTCATTCATGAATGTGAAACACTGGCCATGGATGAAGCTGTACTTCAAGATCAAGCCTCTTCTCAAGAGTGCAGAGACTGAGAAGGAAATGGCTGCCATGAAGGAGAACTTTGAGAAAATGAAGGAGGACTTGGCAAAGGCACTGGCCAGAAAGAAAGAGCTTGAGGAGAAGATGGTGTCTCTGCTACAGGAGAAAAATGACCTGCAACTCCAAGTAGCAGCTGTAAGTAGCTCAAAAATAGTATGTCTCAAAAGTTCTTGCAAATTAAAAAAAAACACCAATAAACCATTTGAATTGACAGGAAACCGAGAACCTTGCTGATGCTGAGGAAAGGTGTGAGGGGCTCATCAAGAGTAAGATCCAGCTTGAAGCTAAACTCAAAGAGACTACTGAGAGACTGGAGGATGAAGAGGAAATCAATGCTGAGCTGACTGCAAAGAAGAGGAAACTGGAGGATGAGTGCTCTGAGCTGAAGAAGGACATTGATGATTTGGAGCTCACCTTGGCCAAAGTGGAAAAGGAGAAACATGCCACTGAGAACAAGGTTGAAATTTGACAAACCTGATTTAGACATCTTGTACTTTTAGCATAAACATTAAAATAGATAACCTATTCATTATAATGGTCTTTCACAGGTCAAGAACCTCACTGAGGAGATGACCTCTCAAGATGAGAGCATTGCCAAGCTTACTAAAGAAAAGAAAGCCCTCCAAGAGGCACACCAGCAGACCCTGGATGATCTCCAGGCAGAGGAAGACAAAGTCAACACACTGACCAAATCAAAGACCAAGCTTGAGCAACAAGTCGATGATGTAAGAATTTAATAAGCAACTCCTGCTTTTTTTTCAATATAAAAATTTGTTCCATTTTTAAGTGTACCATTTCCCACATAAACATAGCTTGAAGGTTCACTGGAACAAGAGAAGAAACTCCGTATGGACCTTGAGAGAGCCAAGAGGAAACTTGAAGGAGATCTGAAACTAGCCCAAGAAAATATAATGGATCTGGAGAATGACAAGCAGCAGTCCGAGGAGAAGATTAAGAAGTCTGTTTTTTTCCCCAAACATTTAATTTAATAATATGATGATAATTGCCCATTTAAACATGACATTGAATATATTTGTGTATGAAAACCATCCACCTCAATAGTCCTACAATCTTTCCTACAGGAAGGACTTTGAAACAAGCCAACTTCTAAGCAAGATTGAAGATGAGCAGTCTCTGAGTGCTCAACTTCAGAAGAAGATTAAGGAACTGCTGGTAACCATTTGGCTTGTTCATTATGACTTTATGACTTTGAGATGTTTTAAAAAGGACACTAACTATTGATAACTGTGCTCTTTAGGCTCGCATTGAGGAGCTGGAGGAGGAAATTGAGGCTGAGCGTGCAGCTCGTGCTAAAGTTGAGAAGCAGAGAGCTGATCTCTCCAGGGAACTTGAGGAGATCAGTGAGAGGCTCGAGGAAGCTGGAGGTGCCACTGCTGCTCAGATCGAGATGAACAAGAAGCGCGAGGCCGAGTTCCAGAAACTGCGTCGTGATCTGGAAGAGTCCACTCTGCAGCACGAAGCCACGGCCTCTGCCCTCCGCAAGAAGCAAGCTGACAGTGTTGCTGAGCTTGGAGAGCAGATCGACAACCTTCAGCGTGTCAAACAGAAGCTGGAGAAGGAAAAGAGTGAATATAAAATGGAGATTGATGACCTCTCCAGTAACATGGAGGCTGTTGCCAAAGCAAAAGTAAGAATAGATGACTAACACAGAACGCATTTCCTCGTAGATCCTTTCTGTCTAGTACTAAACCAAGTTTTCTGACAGGCTAATCTGGAGAAAATGTGCAGAACCCTTGAGGACCAACTTAGTGAAATCAAAGCAAAGTATGAGGAAAATGTTCGGCAGCTGAATGATGTATGTTGTCAAAAAGCAAGACTTGCTACTGAAGCTGGTGAGTGAGATGAATAAACTACACACAAATATTCATTTTATTTGTACAAAACTAGCACTAACCGACACAATTTCTAGGTGAGCTTGATCGCCAGCTAGAGGAGAAAGATGCGTTGGTTTCTCAGCTAACCAGAGGAAAGCACAACTACACTCAGCAGATTGAAGAGCTTAAAAGACACATTGAAGAGGAAGTGAAGGTAAATTTATTCAATTAGATAATCATTAATCGATCTTCATAACTCAGAGAACATTGACAAGTCAAAAATATTCACATTCATGTGATGAACTGTCAGCTGGTCAGCGTTGTACTGTGAATGGCATTAAAGCTGATAGCCATCTTTTTTAAACCATGTTTAAACAAAACATGAGTAACAATTGAAATTATGCAGTAACAATAAAAAAGGTTTTGTATGAATGTTTAAATCAGCAACAAACATTTTCCTACTGGACATGTGGAATTGTATTTTGTAAATAAGGAATATCATATTTCAATTACATTTAATTTATTTCTGAAGTCAAGTCCACAGAACAAATAGATCACTTGAAACCTTTTTGCGTTTGTGCCATTTGCATATGGAGCACTGGCAGTTTAGGTGTTCAGTTAACTTATAGTGTGACTACTTTAGAGAAACCACAAGGCTACATAAAGTAAATTTACATGCCATTTCACAGAAGGAGTATGTTAGTTACTGGTCTTTGGTGTTATTAATGGTTAATTTTAGTATTAGGATTTGGTCATTTATAGTGGCAAAAACATCTATAGGATTTTTTTTTACTTTCCTTAGGCCAAGAACGCCCTGGCTCATGCTGTCCAATCAGCTCGTCATGACTGTGATCTGCTCAGAGAGCAGTTTGAGGAAGAGCAGGAGGCCAAGGCTGAGCTT
>CM075022.1:874712-889543 GCA_037576675.1 Pangasius sanitwongsei
GACCTCATGATCGATGTTGAGAGAGCCAATTCCCTGGCAGCCAACCTTGACAAGAAGCAGAGGAACTTTGACAAGGTAACTTGGCCTTGAATTGACAATGGTTAACTCGTAGCAAGGCGTTTCAGGCAAAAGCTTCCTTCAACACTTTAGTTACTGCTTCTTGTAAATCGCAAACTAACAAACACACCACTAATCTAAATAAACAGAATGACTAATATGGACTGTGTCATTTTCAGGTCTTGGCAGAATGGAAGCAGAAGTATGAAGAAAGTCAGGCTGAACTGGAAGGAGCTCAGAAAGAGACTCGGTCTCTCAGCACTGAGCTCTTTAAGATGAAGAACTCATTTGAGGAAGCTCTGGATCATCTGGAGACCCTGAAGAGAGAGAACAAGAACCTACAGCGTATGTGAACTAAGTTGATGATGCCCATTGATGATGCAATGATTTCAGTCTTTGATGATGCAATGCTATCAAACATTAAATAATGATTTTCATTCCCACAGAGGAGATCTCTGACCTGACTGAGCAGCTTGGCGAAACTGGAAAGACCATCCATGAGCTGGAGAAGGCAAAGAAGACAGTGGAGTCTGAGAAATCAGAAATCCAGACTGCTCTCGAAGAAGCTGAGGTATTTTAGCATTGCTTAATTTTTTTTTAATTAATTACATCACATCACATCATTTATTAATAATGCTGTAGTGTACAGTTTACTAATAATTGGAAATGGGTCTCTGTTAAATTGCTTAATATTCAACATGTATTTCTTTAGGGAACACTGGAACATGAGGAATCCAAGATCCTTCGTGTCCAGCTTGAGCTCAACCAGGTTAAGAGCGAGATTGACAGGAAGCTGGCTGAGAAGGATGAGGAGATTGAGCAGATTAAGAGAAACAGCCAGAGGGTGATTGAGTCCATGCAGACCACCCTGGACTCTGAGGTTAGGAGCAGGAATGATGCATTGAGGGTCAAGAAGAAGATGGAGGGAGATCTCAATGAGATGGAGATTCAGCTGAGCCATGCCAACCGCCAGGCTGCTGAGGCCCAGAAACAGCTCAGGAATGTCCAAGGACAACTTAAAGTGGGTTTTAAATTAAAGCTGTGTCAATTAACTTTAAAACTGGTTTCCAGTAGAAACATTATGCACAGTCAATGGACAAATCACCATTAACAGCTGATTTCACTTTTTATCATCCTAGCATTTTACTCGTGTGAACTTTCTCTGAGATAAATTCTCCAGTTGTTTGATATTATAGCTAACAACCTATGAGGAAGCATGAGTGAGAGGATGTGCTGCAATGCTGCTTGCTGAACATGTAGTAAATGAAGTGTATTAGGGAAGGCAATTATCAGTATAAATGAAAATTAATCCTCTTAATGAAGCATATACTCAACAACACTGATGCAGTCTGTCCCCTATTCACTTCTCAAAATAGCAGCAATTATACACTGTGATATTCCATGGATGCTGAAATTACCATTACTATCTCCAATAATGTAGGATGCCCAACTGCACCTTGACGAGGCTGTCAGAGGACAGGAAGACATGAAGGAGCAGGTGGCCATGGTGGAGCGCAGGAATAACCTGATGCTGGCAGAGATTGAGGAACTGAGAGCTGCACTTGAGCAGACAGAGAGAGGACGCAAAATGGCTGAACAGGAGCTGGTTGATGCCAGTGAGCGTGTGGGATTGCTGCACTCTCAGGTTAGTGCAGACCAGCTTTAAATATATGCAGAAATTCTGACCACTGTCAGCAAATCAGATTAATATTATTTTATTTTTCAACAGAATACAAACCTAATTAACACTAAGAAGAAGCTTGAGGCTGACCTGGTCCAAATACAAGGTGAGGTGGACGATACCATCCAGGAGGCAAGGAATGCTGAAGAGAAGGCCAAGAAGGCCATCACAGACGTGAGTGTTCAAGAACATAGATTTTATGCCATTGTATTTTATGATTACTTAATTAAAAAAAAAAAAAAACATGACATGATGCATACACTAGGCTGCCATGATGGCAGAGGAGCTGAAGAAAGAGCAGGACACCAGTGCTCACCTGGAGAGGATGAAGAAGAACCTTGAGGTTACAGTCAAAGATCTGCAGCATCGTCTGGATGAGGCTGAGAATCTCGCCTTGAAGGGTGGAAAGAAGCAGCTCCAGAAACTGGAGGCTAGGGTATGTCGTGTGCATTTCACAGTGAATATACATGACCATTTATATAGTTTAAATTACTAATTCAGAGTTACCGCGTGTTCTAGATACATGAGCTGGAGGGCGAGGTTGAAGCTGAGCAGAGACGTGGCGCTGAAGCGATCAAAGGTGTCCGAAAATATGAGAGGAGAGTGAAGGAGCTCACCTACCAGGTACAATGGCAACTGTTGTAGGTTTTTTTTTTTCTGACTCCTGCCACACTGTTACTCACTTCTAAGTACTCACCTCTGTATCCAGACTGAGGAGGACAAGAAGAACGTGAACAGACTGCAGGATCTGGTGGACAAACTGCAGCTGAAGGTGAAGGCCTACAAGAGGCAGACTGAGGAGGCTGTAAGTAGACACGACTTACTGTTAGCTTTGTAGCATTGTAGTGTTTTATATTTTCTTTTTAAACTGAGATGTTTGCCATGGTTAAAACAAACGAGGAAATAGAAAACGCAGTTTATGAACATTTGCTTCAAATCAATCAATTTTTTTTTTTAGCTAAAATAAACTTTTAATGAAGAAATAAATACATGGCCCTGACAGGATTCGTCACTAGCTAGTAAAGTAGACTTCACCAACACTGCTGCTTTAAACACAACAATGTTAGATTAGTCTACTAAATCAACACCATGTAAACTTTTCCTAATGTGATTATATGACACCAGGGACAGACATGAACTGAACTTCGAAAGGGTGGAGCGCTAATAATAATGATATATAAATAAAAATGAATAAAAACACATCTTATGACTGCAGCACAGATTTTATCATCATAATCCAAGTACTCAAATACTGAGGCAAATGTGTATTCTAGCTAGATTTACTGGAGCCACTGCAAAGTCCTATTCTTGAATTATCCACAAAAACCAAACCCTTTATAGCGTGGTCCCTCTGAAGGAAACCCTAAAGATGTGGAACAAGATTTCTTAAATGATTTCAGAAAAGTTTTCAAAAAGAACCTATTCACAAAGCTAGAACTGTTAACTATTTAAAAAAAAAAAAAAAAAAAAAAAGACCCCATGTACAGGCTGTTTATATGTATATAAAATATAAAGATGGAGGTCAATCAAATGTGGAAAATAAGGTGAGTTACATGACTGAGATCTCCAGGTTATCCACAAGATCTCAAAGAACCAAAACCAAGTAGCTTTATTAATAATAATCTTCAGTAACCACTCCACATAATACAATTTTAAATAGGTCGGGTTTTTCAAAATAAAATTTAAAAATGTCAGCTGAAGAAAAATTCATTGTTGCTGGAATGTTAGCGTACATCCAGTGCAAATCTTCCACATTTATGCTTACACACACGATTTCTGCAGGAGGAGCAGGCCAACACTCACCTGTCCAGGTTCAGGAAAGTGCAGCACGAGCTGGAGGAAGCTCAGGAGCGCGCGGACATCGCCGAGTCCCAGGTCAACAAGCTGAGAGCCAGGAGCAGAGATATTGGAAAGGTAGGTATCGTCTATCTGCAAGTTCCTTTTGATCCTTTTCCCAAAAGCCAAAAGATCACCCAAAGATCACTTAAAAGATGACAGAACAGGTTTTACAGTGAACACTAACAGTTACACACTCTCCGAAATAGAGGTACCAAACTGTACTTTTCCCTGTCGCTGGTATGGTACCATCAGAAGGACATCTTCTGGACCATTAGTCTCCATCTTTTACTGGGAAGGTGCAAGTGATGTACCTTTAAAATTCTATAATCTAATTCAATCATCAGTACATCAGTGGTCCTTAAGGTCCTATTATTTACTTTAAATTATTTTTTAAAGTACTCCAGCTTCACATACGTTGATATCATCCACATCATCGACGAGGACATTTAGTTGACGCTCCTCTTGTATTCACTGACCCAAAAATTTCTGTATGTTACAGCAATCATATTTATTGTCAATCCTCAGATCAGTCTTCTCTTGATCTCAATCTCTCGCTTGATATAAATACTTGTGATGGAATTGAAGCTCTTAGGGATCTTCCTAATGGCAGGTTAGAGAAATACAGATAGAGGAAATGGATCTTCACTAACATCATCTTCTTAGTTCAGATTTACAAACAGCAGCCGTTTTTCGGTTAACACTGTTAATTCCCCTTGTTACCTTGAGTGTGAAAATGAAGCCGGGTATCACTTTCTACCATAAAAAAAAATTGTAAACGTTAGAATTAAATTAAAAATGGCCAAAATTTTAAAACTGAACAAAACAGAGGGGTTAAAAAAAATGTAAAAATGATCCTGAGAAACTGATACAGAAACTGATTTTTTTTTTTTTTTTACCAGGTTCTTAAAATGAGAATAACTGAATGTCTCCTTTTCCATTTTAGGGCAAGGATGCTGAGTAAAGAAGAAAAAAAGTTGGAAGTGGTCACTGTATGAAGTCTGTTAAAACTCTGCAATGTTTTTATAATAAAGACCTGCAATTTTCTATTCCACTGTTAAGTGCTGTTGGGTTTTGTTTTTTTTTGTAATCCAAGACCTATTTCTATATAGTGAATAAATAATAAACAACAAACACAACTTCCAGAAAGTTTGACGTGAAAAATATGAATGTCTTTATCACCAATTCTCTTATAAACATTTTCTTGTTCCAATTTCTAAGAGGTGAATGACATAATATGATACAAAGTTAGTGCTTCAAGACATTTTGTGCTATCTGTACAAAACAAACAATACGGAAGACTGAAGAAAAAAAAAATCCCCCTCACAGCAGCAAAAAAAAAAAAAAGTACAAGATAAAAAAAACAGGGGAAGACAAACACCTATTCACATTAATAAATCCATTCTAAAAGCTTGTTCATAATATTGACAGTATACATCATTTCATAAGTGGCAAATAAATAACAATAATTTAAAATAGCCTTTTTAATAAAATACAAACATCAAGCAAAAAAAGTAAAAGCCACACAAAGTGATATCATGCTGTCATTCTTACTTTCTCAGTCTCTCCATTTATACTTTTAAATGATCTAAAGATATTAATTCAAACATTTTATATATTAAAACATCTCAACACAAAATTCAATTGAAAATCTACACAAACCATCAAACATAATCAAAGATCTGGATTTAAGGACAACTGAATAACTGTGTCATTCCTTGAAGCTCAAACCTTCTTTACTAGAGCTGATGCAGAAGGTTACTGTTTGTCATATTAATACCAAATACTGATTACATCTCCTTCTGCCTGAATTAAAGCTGTGGAATCTCATACCAGAAATAAAACATTTAAATAAAACATTGGCATGACTAAATGTTGAAAAAAACCTTCAAGTAAATACACATTTCCATGCAGAATCTCATCTCAAGTCTCTAAAAGCTTTTAAAAACGACGCAAAATCTCGCTTTTTTAAACATACATTATCACGTCAGAGTCTTGGGCAGTTTCCAAGCTGCAATTGTCGCTCTGTGGAGAAGTTCTGTGCTCGGAAATGGCTCCCTATCTGACATCTAACGCACAGAACAGGGTGTTGAGTGGCTAGTAAAGCTTAGCCTCAGGCCCTACAGTGCACTGCATAATGACACGGAAACCATTTTGGTATTAGCCCCGGAACCATCAGTCGCACAGATACTTTCCCGTCATGCGCAGAGAAAACATGTTCATCTTATCAAAAAAAAAAAAAAGTCACACCTCTGTAAGATAAGCATAGTTCTGAAGCTTCATATTTACATGAATACAACGCTTGGACACGAGCAGATCGCTTTCCTACACACACAGAAAAGCATGAGGAGAGAACCCAGAGTTTGTAATAGGGAGCATGGAGCTATACAACATATCATTTTTATGTTTTTTAATGACTTCCCCTCGCCGCCTGCCATCTTAAGACATCTCACGTCATTAGCTCAAGTGAAGTTTATAGATGAGCGTTACATGAGGAAGCGAGAGAGCCGCTGTTGCAGAGATCAGTGTAGCATTGATATTCCAGGTGACTTCATCGAAAGCACCAGGATACAAAAAAAATCTATTATTAATTCATGTCCTAGCAAACTTTCAGTAGTCTACACTCAAATACTGGTTTTAAGGCACCCTCGGAACAATGCCGCCTCCCCTTGGTTGAATTCCCTGTCGCCACTTACAGGCCTTTCGATTATTTCATCAACTCAAGTGAAAGGTGTTGGATGATTCTGATACGTGTTCCTGGGTCAACAGAGCGAGAAGTTCAATTTGATCAGCCAATTGCAAACTGATTGTATTACCACTGCCATTTGTTTCATTTATCTGGTTTAACATAGTCTAAACCTCTAGCTAACTCGATCTAACAGCTTTGAGCACTGTGCAAAATGAACATTACATCAGCTGCAGTGGTGTTCTGACGTTCCACAGCTGGCCGAGTATAACAGTTATTCTGCACGGGGTCCCAAAAGTCTCCATACATTCCCTGGGGACTGTGTTTATCAGCAGCACGTCGGTCGCGTCTTCATCAGTGGATGTTCGTGGACGTCCACTTCTCGGTTGGTCCGCAACACTTACAGCCTTTTGGAATTTGGTAATCGGTTTGGCGACAGCGTGATGCGTGATGTGCTCACCATGTTTCCTGTTAAAGTCCAACGCAACTTTGCGGCAGCGTTCCGATCCAGCCACGAGATTGATTTCAATACGTTCTCCTTTTGTCAAAGGCGTTCTTAAAGACTATCTGAAGAAGTTATATATAATATAAAGTAAGAATGAAAAGTTTTGGAAGACATTTTGCTAAAAAGTGCTAATTTCGCTTATGTACGAAGACTTTTGGGACATGCTATATTACTGTATGGGGTTAAAATCAGATAAAGTTTATGCTGAACGGTATGTCGAACCAAAGAAATGAAAAAATAAAAGGCAAAATCAGAATGTGCAAAAAATGGTAAAGGAATAAGTTTGTAAATGACTTAATATTCTACTTTCAAGAACTAGAATAAAACTCCATTAATTCATGACACTTTTTTTGTGACCTACTTGGTACAGACTACGTAGACTTGAGGGGAAGTCCTCAACAGTACTGAAATGAAGGGCAGCGATATTACTGTTATTTTTCAGAGATTGTTTTCATGGTACTCTGAGCATTTATAACCAAGCACTCTTCTGACATTCGCTCAGGATTGGCCAAACTCAAGTACCTTGTGTCTGTCCAGTGGGAGGACTAAGTGCACCAAGGCACTGTTGGGTAGCAAACCAGGCAGTCGATTAGATTTGTGCACACAATAAGCCTTTTAAACATTCTTGATACATCTTTTTTTTTAAATGTCATTTTACCTCCAAGCAGAGAATACAGTCTTAATAAGGGATAAATTTAAAACACCACAACCACAAATCCCTGGTATTATAGCAACGCTAGTAAAGATCAAGACGTTTAGCAAAAAAAAAAAAAACTAAACTAATCTATAAGCATGACTGTAAACACTGATCAAGATCCAACACCCATGTTGTCATTATATATATATATATATATATAAATATAATGCTGGATTTGGCAAGCAGGTTTGACGCACACTTACATTATTTGCATTTACGGCAACCTGTTTAGCAAAATTATTATTTTTTTTTTTTAAAAAACTCTTCTTAAATATAAGACCCAGAATAGTCTGTAGAAGATATGCACAATGACAGGTTACTAAGACACACAGCATCTCAATCAACCCATCTGGATGTGTTGAGAATATCAAAGCACTTCAGAATAGGGCAAAAGGACCAAGGGAATTCTGGGAAGACAGCAGAAGCGAAAAGAAGCACTGAAGTGGAGAATAAGAGCGGAGAAGCAGCAGGGATTATGGAAGTTTTACGAGTGTAGACGGGAGCCGGGTGAACAGAGAGGCTTAAGATCGAACAGCGAGGTAAAGCAACGTTAACTGGACCCAGATGAGGATCCCGATTGGACAGCGCAAAGAGTGAGCCCGCCCACACTCCGACGTGTTCTCCTGAAGAACAGAAAGAGAGAGATATACATATATAGGCATTCATTTGAAAAACTGGAAAAAAAAAAACAATTGAAAGATTTTGAGCACTTGAGCATTTGAAATGGTAACCAGTTAAAACACATTCAGTGTCACTTTGGATATAAACTTTTATATATACACACCAACGCAACCACACTGAGAAGTTGAATCTTAAAAGTAATCTATTACAAGCCATACACAAGACTGAGTGAGAGAGAGAACAAAAAGAGAGATGACAGATGAAGAGAGTTAAAAGGACACAGAGAGAATTGAGGAATAGCAGGACAGAATCACCAAGACCAACAATTTTACCATAGCATTGTAATCAAAGCACTTCTCCGGTCCTTTCCGATATCGGGCAGAGCTCAACACATCACAGGGAATTTCTTCCTGAACTGAAAAGATCGCATTAAGGAAAGCTCTAAACTTCATGTTTATTCTTTTCTATTCTTTTCACTTTATGGTGTCAACACTATTCCGTCCTAATTAAACCAACTTCCCCTAAATTTCATTACTGACCAAATATCAGTCTGAAACCTGATCCTCACCTTAACGCCTTAAACGTGTGAGAAAGTGTTTATTATGTGTTATTAAATGGAGGTGAAGCAGACAGTGTGAAGACTGCAAGGATACACTCCATCCTGACTTGTGTGAGCTTTTCAATCTCGCAGGAGCTGCAGGGAAGAGTTTCGGCCACCACGAACAGCAGGTTGGTGTTTTCGATCTTCTTGGCATGGAATAACCTGCAGTGAAACAAAAGATACTGTACATTGTGTCACTTGCAATTTTTAAGATGATTAAAAATGAAAGATTAAACATGAAAAGCAAGAAACGGACAAAGTGTTAATTCTACATTTCTCTGGCCAGCTGCTGTAGACTCAGAGTGAATCCTCTTAACATGTCCACTTTAAACAATATTCTGGCAATTTCTCTGACTAAATAAACTCTCTCACTAAGAACCATGACAGTAGAGCATCTAATGCTGTCCTCTTTATAAACTGGAGGATGGATTGAGAAGAGTGGTGTCCACATGTAATACGGAGTCGGTTAAAGTGTGCTTTGTACCTGGAGCAGTTGCCACAGTCCTGCAGCACGTTGAATGAGTTGGTGGTGTTGGTGAAGAAGAACTGGCTCTGAATAGTCACACAGCTGCTGCTTCCTCTGGTTTCTGTACCTTCAGCAAAAGCAAAATCACCTGCAACCATAGAACAGCTATTTATTAACACCTCCTGTGTATTTCTTCTTCATCTCTGTAATCAACTGGGACACTAACATCACCTTTTTTGGTTCAAATAAAAAAAAAAAATTAGGTCATAGAAATACAGTCTTTAAAAATGACGGGGGCCGGTTGCACCAGCTGGATGTTCGCCCGGTTGTAAGACTGGGCTGAACGTAAAATGTGCCTTAAGTCCTACGTAGAATGAATACCTGTTGCACCGTCTAGACATAGTGTCACGTCTGAGACTAAATCTTACGCCTGGGCGAAGGTAGGTGTAAAGTGAAAAGTCTTGACTAGTTTCCAAGGTGAAAATAAAAATGTTGATTCAATGGCGCGTCTACAGGCTTTCAGAGTAATAAGAGACCGCACCAATCCTCTGGATATATAAGGAGAGAGAGAACTTAGTGAAAGATTTCGTTTCAGCAGGGCTGGACTGTTGGAATTAACAGACGAGTTATCACCACAGTGGCAAAATGTACCGGACAGGAACAGAGCGCTGTCCCCAGCACTGCAGGTGCTAATTTCTCTTCGATTCTTCTGCCAGTCGCTGATATGGTGAATGTAAGCCGAAGTACAGCATGCTGGGTGATACGATGAGGCTAGAGTCTCTCCTGGCTGCCTGGAGAAGGCCTTTCCATTTTTTCTTCACTTTGTCAACTGTCCGACTTCCTAATCCACCCTCTGCTCCGATGACTGCAGCTGTTATCATCTGCAAGACGTCTTGTTTTTTTCTTATTAGTTATGGCATTGTTTTGTTTGCGTACTCAAACATGCATATATTACTGTAGAGTTCGAAATTTTTTCTTGTTTCACAATCTGAGTAATTTAATTTTCACTTCTTCGGCTCAGCAGTCATTTTTAACCTATTCGTTGGCGCCAGTAAATCTAACTTTGTTGCCATAGCAACGTGAATGGCATGGCAACTCTCACTGTGGTAGAATGTGTAAGTGTGGATGCGCATCTTCTACGCTGGGCGGAGCTGCTCCTAGTCGTAGTTTTAGATGGTGCAACAGATGTTTTTCACAATGCTGGACGTAGCTAAGCCCAGTGTAAGGCTTACACCCAACATGTTCACATCCAGCTGGTGCAACCGGCCACTGCGCACAACGCTTTATATAAAAAATACTGCTCTACAAAAAAGCACATAATAGCTGAAGGTCACAGCACAATGTGAGTACGTAAGTACTGGCATCCTAATCCGAATGCAGCGAGACACACTGACCCGTGTTAAACCAGGTGTTGTACGCAAGGCCGTAGAAGAGCTGCTGCAGTACAGACCTGGAAAAGGAACAAATCCAATATTTCTTTACAAACACAAACAAAAACCTCAGGTCTACATGTTCTACTGGATAACGTAAACACGTATATACTGTAGATATGAACAGTGGCTCATGTACAAGGGTTTCATTTTGAGACTTACCAAGCAACGGCAGATGTCCACCAGGCCAAATTGAGCACGTCAGCAATGGAGGGCTGTAAAAGAGAGAAACAGATGAGCAGAACATGTAACGGATGTACAGGGCTGGACATCATGAACTTCACATGGCTGGATTTTGTGGCAGGTCAGTGCAGAAAGAAGCCTGGACACCACAGCAGTGTAAAAATTATCATGATCCGATGCACTACCAATGCAGAGACCTTCAATTGACGACTAAAGAGAGGTTTTTCAGTAACTCTGATTGCCACACACACACACACACACACACACACATCATTTCTCTCAGACTCACCACAATGAAGTGACGTGGTGCAGCTCCTGTGCGGCTGCTGGCCGTCGGCTCACATGTCGACTGGTACTGGAATGTCTGCCTTCGGGCGTAGATGGAGTTGTTATAGAGCGCGTGCATTAGGTAGGGATCTACATCTCCAAAAAACAAACCGACCTGAGAGAGGGAGAGAGAGAGAGAGAGAGGGAAGGAGTGAGGACCAAAGAATAGGGTTAGATTAGCAGAGAGAGTTTCTAGGATGTAAATGTAACCTGTTGTACTCAGAAATGGTCTAGAACAACATATCCTTGGCTCTAATATCTCACAGTGGCCAGACTCCTTAATCTCTGAACAGCACGACTCATTCTGTACGACCTGTTTAACTGACAGCACTAGATATTCTATAATATTACGCATTACTCTCATTTTTCGTGCTGTTAAAATTCAAATTACAGACTTGGTCTTGATATAAGGTTTTGCAATATAATACAAGGTCGCAAGCTGTGTCTATTTATAATCAGCAAACAGCTCATTTCCAGAGCATATACCTTTTTCCAGTGGTCTCTCTGATTAGACATCACCAGAAAGCCGCCGTCATCGATCAGGTAGCAGAGCAGATCCTGAAAGATCAGCGGGGTTAGCTGAGAAGGCACGAAGCATCTACTGAATGTTAAAAAAAAAAAAAAAAAAGCAATGAAATCTGTGGAAGCGGCGGCGTGGTCGAGCGCCGATTTGTGAATGGAGGGCGGGGTCAGAGAAAATGAGTGGTAAAGAGTGCGCATCTGCGGGGAATTTGACTAACGAGCGTTCTGTGTTGCAGTGAGCGGAGGCGAGGATAAGAGAGAGAGAGAGAGAGAGAGAGAGAGACGAATGCCTGGGGAGAGAGAGAGTATACGAACCAGCCCAGAGCAGTGTGCTTGCAGGTATATGTGTGTATAGGTGTGAGGAACAAGACGTGTCCGCTGAGCGAGGGGAAAACGAAAGCGGGAAAACAGGTTGTGAATAAAGAGCCTCTGGGTTCTTCTAAGCCTGTTTCCTGCTTCCTCATTTCAGCGTGACACAGTGAGCTCGTCACAACACCAAAGCTACATCACTTACATCACTGTTGACCTCACAGTCCATCTCACAGGATCTGGAAGGACCGCACTGTAATACACACACACACACACACACACACACACACACACAGAGATACAGAAAGGATGAGCAAGTAGTTTCACAGATTTATATTCTTTACTTATAACCGAGTCCAGTGTGTTTCCATCCTACCTTGTGAGACCCTTGCCTGCTGTCAGACACGTTGCTGGCCAGAATCTTGAACTTATCGACCCACGCCTCCAAATCCAGCTTAACCCCCACCACTAATTACACATGAGTGAACACACACACACACAGTCACTAATCAGTAGCTAAAGTTTTCTTATGAACGTAAGACATTATGAGGCAAACCAGAATTTCCACATCACAGTGTGGTGGCCAAGGCCCCACTCCCAGATCCTACCTCATCAGGTCTGAAGACAGACTTTCCTCAAAAAGTGATGATGAAGATGATAAAATAGTTGGACTTTTAATGTTTAAATAAGGAATATCCCTACTATTCTGGAAATTTGTTTAAAAAGTGTAATCACACCTTAAGACTGCTATTTGAAGCAAGAGTATGAAGACACTGAGTGAGTGTTTATGCCCTGTGTGCACGGAGCTTGCAAGTTCTCCCCGTGCTTTGGGGGTTTCCTCCAGGTACTCCGGTTTCCTCCCCCAGTCCAAAGACATGCATTGTAGGCTGATTGGCGTTTCCAAATTGTGTGAGTGTGTGTGCGCGATTGTGCCCTGCGATGGGTTGGCACCCTGTCCAAGGTGTCCACGAGTTCCCTGGGATCCAGGTTACCCCACGACCCTGTTCCTAATTCCTAAACCCTGTCACTTCTGCTTAACAAAAACCTACAAGAACACAGAAGGATTTTACCTGTAGGGTCGTGGGAAGATACTTAAAAGTACACACACACACACACACACACACACACACACCTGCTGGTTTCAGGGTTTTGCCTTGCACCGTAACCTCCACAGCAGTTGTGACGAGGATCCCCACTGTGCCGTTCTCTGTGATCAAAGTGTCCTCCAAGGCTGCAGGTCAAAGATCACAAAATAAAAACACATGTTACACTTCAGTACTGCATGTGTGCACCAGTTACACTATTTTTACACACTGGTCATTTACATTCATGCGTCTCAACCACAGCTTGTTTTTCCACGTTCTCGAACTAGTGTTTCTACAACAGTTCTGGAGCTGTTTTGTACACAGTAAGTGCCCTCGGCTGCCTGCTCTCCGAGTGCGAGTGCGGATGTGCCTGTGATCTGACCTGTGCAACGGACGCTGCGTGGGAATGTAAACAACGCCTATGAAAATAAAGAGACTTATTCCATTTTGCTATAGCGTTAGAACTGAAATAACACTACACAGCATTCTGCATGTGATCATGTGACTTCAGCATGTGACCGCAGTGTGGGACTCACACGTGCGAGTTGGGGCTCTGAAGATGTAGCCCTTATTGTCCAGGCTGCGGCGGTAGAAGTTGGAATTCAGAGGCTCTAAATCTTCATCCCAAGATTCCGCCGCTCTGAAAGAGACAACGTCAAACACACACACACACACACACACACGTTCACACCAAGCAGACAAGTCAACCAAATCTAAATTCCTCACCAAACTGTTCACTTCTTTTTACACACTTACGTGTTTGGATACACTCTCGTCACACCTCCATCAGTGGACGCGAACAATGCCAGGAAGCCATACCTGCCCAAAAGACCGCTTTTATTCTAAATCAACAGCATTTATTTATACAGTACATGTCCAAGCATGTCCAGAATAATAAAAGTGACCGCTTATATCTACACAAACACACTTTAATCGCCTTTATTCCAAGATCAGCAGTGTTTGTGCCGTTTGTAATGAAATGAGCTCACACCAGGAACATTTAGCAAACTTTGTTATTTGTTAAAAGTTATTTATATACACATTCTAGCGGAGTAAATCAGCATCACAATTCTCCTAAATAATCATGAGGTCCTGATTCCAGAGTGGTAATGAGATTAAAAATATGTGAGGTGGATCAACATCACCATTTTAGAAACATTTCGCAATGATATCTTTTAAATCTCCTCACGTGTTCAGGTCCTTGTTCTTCCAAGCCTTGGTGGCCAGCTGCCAGATGATCCCCGAATCCAAAATGGCGTTGTGAATCAGGCCTTGGTCACCTGTTACAGAAATACAAAACCATTACGGATCAATCAGACCTTCAGGACTGCAGCTGAGCCCGTGTTGATATTGTATACATCAATCTCTCTCTCCTGTTTTCATCAAATCAATAGGAGGAAGCCAAACAATGAGAACAATCTGTTACTGATATCATATCAATTTCAAGATTCTAAACAACCTGTATCATGCCTGAGCTATTTTTAGTGTCGCTTGTCACTGGTTTTTTTAGTGATTAGCGCCCCCTAGTGATCGGCAGTGCATTTGGGGATTGTTTAAAATAGAACAACATGTTTGTAGAGACGTTATCACATGATAGTAAATCTATGACGCGTTAATATCTGCCAACAATCAGATCAGTCAGCCCCTAATTAGTAGCAATACTAGTCGTAGCAGTAAGTTTAATTACTTCTCAGTGTATTCATGGTCAGCAACGTAATAGGTGAGATAAAGATATATATATATATATATATATATATATATATATATATATATATATATATATATAAAAAAACACACACACACACCCAAGGGGCTCACAGACAGG
>CM075022.1:889643-914890 GCA_037576675.1 Pangasius sanitwongsei
ATATATATATATATATATATATATATATATATATATATATATATATACATACACACACACACACACACACATACATATACATATATATGAGAGAGAGAGAGAGTATGAGGGAGATGGAGAGGTACGCACAGTCCTCTGTCTCTGGTGTGATCTCCACCATCAGCGACAGGAAGCTCTCCAGGAACTGGGTGTTGTTCTCGGCGATGTGCAGGCGCTTGCAGTATTCTCTGCAGAGGAGGAAAAAAAATACAGCCGTTATAGCATTCCCTCACAGTCTAGCACTCTCACACTCACAGTCACACACACACCTCTCGATTCAGCTTCTCTTTCTCTCTCTCTCTCTCTCTCTCTCTCACACACACACACACAAAACAGATCTCCACACAGTGCACTGACGCCAGTACCTCGGGGCCAGGAAGACATGTCCGGCTGATTCGAAAGAGCTGGGCAGCAGAGACTGCAGATCTGTAGAGACAGCGAGAGACCGTTAAACAGACAGAAGACATTCGATATGGCTTACTGAAAAAAAACTGTCTAGATGCCAGATTATACCAGAAAAATCAACATGATATGAGGTACAAGCTTTCGATAGATCACACTTCGCCAAGATATCAGCTTTAAATAGTGATTCAGTATCAAGTTCAGCATCAGGTTTCTAATCAACGACAATGAGTTCTCTGGCAAATTCAGTGCTTTTTAAGTGGGAAAAGAGTGCTACAGATTGCCAAGTCAAGTCTCAGGTTGTCAAATCTGAGAGACTTCCTAGCCTTTGTTCACACACCTGATGTCTAAAATGATTTTCTATAAAACATGCAGCTTTTTCCACTGAAAACAATATTATCCACTGAAAACCTCTGTAATAATAGTGAATGCTAAAAGTTCATCAGCTCCATAATGCTGAATCTAGACCATGCTTGTGCTGATACAGTTTTTCTGAAATGATATGCAGATTCACCAAAACTGTGATTAATTAGTTTGTGCAGTTACCATGAATTTATTACACTGTTTGATCCCTAGACTCTTCTCCTGCTTTAGAAGGCTGGACAAAAATAGCAGATTGCGATCGTACAGTATTCGCTGAACCCTTGATGTGTTACAGATAAAGATTCTGCATTCATTTGAATAATTTTTGAGCATGGCAATGCAACAGACTATCAACACACCCACAGGCTTATGTGATGTCAGTACTATATTGCGATATGGCCATAAAGATCAACCGCTTTAGCCTCTTTTTTACTCACACTGCAGCTGGAGCATGACGTCACTCAGGTCAGCCTGGATGTAGTACTCGCTGTATGAAGGCAGTACCAGGCCCAGACTGCAGGGGGCAACAGCGCATCACACACAGGAGACACAAGGCAAGAAAACATTAGGAGGAGTCTGTGACAAACTGGAACAAACCATTCCTGAACCAAGGTGGGGAATCTGATAAGAGTTAGGCATCCTGACATCTTTAAACACCGGTGTGACGATATGCTGATATAACAATATATCATGACAAGAGCTGAAATAAATATACCAGTGTTGTTCTTTGGTACATAGAATAACACTACAGAGAAACATTATTTTGATGTGCAGTTCATAACCTTAAAAATCAGCTGAAAAAAAAAGCAGAGAAAAAAATGTTAATACAAACTTGTTAAGCAGTGAATCGTCTCATACTGCGCAATATTTCAAACATTCCTGTACTTACAGATTCATGCACTTGACATATTCATACCACCTTATACTGTATATTTTATTTCTACACCTATTTTAATCTTTTTGCGAGTTTTATTTGTGATTTTAAACACAGCACATTTCATTCACTGGCAGCTTTTAAACAAGGGCAACTTTTTCACGCATGGATGGGGAGGCCTCAGGCTCCAAGAAGCCTAGTCCTTCATGCTACTGATCTGTATGCCTGAAAATACCCTTAAAATATACTTCAGACAGGAAGGATGCTATCGAAGCAAAAGTATTTCAGACATTTGACCTTGCTGTGACCTTGACCCTGTTTGGATCAATTCCAAAATCTTCTCAGTTCATCTGCTGGCTACAATGATATACAATACATACATCTAATATATGTAGGATATGCGTATAACATTCAAGCACTCGTTCTTGAGATATCACGCTAACAAGAATCTTGAACGGACAGACAGACGGATGAACGGATTAACAGGCAAATGGACAACCCCAAAAACATCATACGTCCATCACTTAGTGGCGAAACCATAAAACAGGATGCGTTCACAAGAATATTTTGGTATCAAAACATACAAAAGAAAACATACAGCAGGTCTCACCTGTAGTCAGTGTCGTTGATGGGGGTCCAAGCATACGTCCGTACTGCCTCGTCTATATAGCGCTAGACACAGGGAATAATAATAATAATAATAATATTATCTTATAAACCACACGCACACAAAGCACTTAAATTCTTTTAAATGTATTCACGTACCTCATCCATTGACTTCACCAGAGTCTTGATGGTCATCTCACCTGCTCGGCCGTCTATCATCTGCCTTCGGATCTTAAGAAGGAAAAGTCAGAGAAAGTGATTTTACTGAGCAAAACCAATAGACAGAGTAACTACAATTAAAGTCAGTGAATAAGTGTATAAGAAGCTGTACAATAGCAGATCTGCATTTCACTCCAGTCTTTAGTGTCCCACTGAGACTAGTGTAATTCATGTAAACCTGATCTAAAGGAACCCGAATCTCACAGAGGAAACACTTCTGGTTCTGTTACTGTTTTCGTTCACGTTTATACCTCCTGTTTATTGCTGTCTTCCACTTCGGCATCTAAGAAGTCCAGAGTCACGGGTTCAGGCAGGTCCACCACCTGCGAACAGAAATACAGAAGCTTGCTGTTTACTTCCTGCGTTTTTTCCTCAGTTTCTGGTCCAGCTTTGCCGTGACCATAACCCACCTTTATTGTTTGGACAGGTTTTTGGTGAATTCATTGATGTTTTACAGTTTCATGTGTCTCCTGGTGACCTGCATTCTTATGTTCAGGGTCTGATATTGTTTTGGTGTTTCAGACTCATCCTGCCTTGGCTAAGCACATCTACAAATTATCTAGTGTCTGCTGTAATCAGGTGTAAAATCCCTCCAAAAAGAGTCTGAAGGAAAAACACTGCTCCATCTGAACTCACCGATCAAACCCACGAATGAATAACGCCAGCCTTGTGATCGTGGAGCTTTACTCAAAATTAGCTCCGCCCACTTTACATTGCAGTGAATATGGCGACATTGCAAAGTCACCGATCATCCACAGTTGGCACGGTATAATAAGATCTCTCGACTCACATTAACCTCATTAGAAAGCGCACGAATTCAGCTTCCCTGCGTCTTAATTAGAAAATGTGTTGGATGGAGTCATTTTGTCCGACAAGCCAAAAAACGTGCGTCGCAAGACGAGGTGTAAAATGATTTGTCATGCGAGTCCATAATCAATCCCATAATCCCTTCACACCAATCACACATTGGCAGTACATAGAAATAATAAAAAAAAGACAAGCCAAACTATCACATCCATGCTGATCACACTAATCTGAGTGTGTGTGGAAGAAGCGGAGCTCATGGTGAGCAGAGGTATTCTGGTTTCACTCCCCTTCTCCCGTAAGACCAGAGCCGAACGAGTGATAGCACTGTTTACTACACAGGACCAGAACAAATACCAGTTCAGTTCACTTCACTTAGCCACAGTGAGTCTTTTTCGTCTGCTCAGACACTGTCGTGCTCATCACCTTGGTCTGCAGGTTTGGGTGAAGGAGCAGATATCCGTTTGGGTCGATGGCAAAAATGTAGCCATTGGCTCCCAGCTACAAAAAAAAAGAAGAACATTTCTATCAGTTTTGCAAATGTTAAGCAAATTTCCCAAAAGTGGTCAATGTGCATTGATAGTGTTCCTATAAACTACTGTTCTGTAAAATACTCTGGAAGACCAAACACTGGCCACATGTACTGTTCACGCAGTGAGCTTTCCCACTGCCACTTAGGTGTTTAGATCTACTGAGCATGTGGCTAAAGCAGGAAGTGTGATCATTCTGTAAGAGCCAAGCTCACGTTGTAGCGTGGTGCAAGCCTCTTCAGTTCGTCCAGGTGAACGTCCACGCCCATCACTCCCAGGATCAGCTGATTCTGTACAAACACCACAGTACAATCAGACTCATCTGCCACATCTGGCACAAAATGCTAACAATAAACAGCAGTCACACCAATCTGCATAACCAAACAATGGCTTTACTTATTAGTAATTATTAAATCCAGTGATCAGTTTTACAGATTCACAGAGTTTGCCAGCAATTTATAAAGTATATGATGATGATGATGATGATGATGATACATGATATCATTTCTATGATACACCGGGGTACCTATCTATATATATTTTTTGTCAGATGATTGTTTCTGCAATTTTATATTACTTTTCATTTTGTGAAAGGTTTTAATATCATTACACAAAACATTTTCTAAACATTCAATACAAAATGTTAACATCAAATCAGGCACTTCCAATCAGAGTCTGTAACTGGTATAATACTGAGGATACCTCAGAAAGGTTTACTGTGATAAAAAGAAAAAACAATTATCACAATGCCAATATCATATCATCATACTGTCCAGCCCCAGTGATGCTGACACTGATGATGATGATGATGATGATGAGGATGATGGAGAAATACCTGAGAGTTTCCATCCATAGTGAGATTAAAGACAGGCATCGTCCCAGTCACCACCAACCCCAAACCCTGTCAATGACATTAGATCATCAATACAAATTCCTTCCAGGCGCCTCAGATTTAGCTTTATTGTCATCACAGTCTGCTTCACTCATTCTTGTATAAACAAAGAGAGGAAGCAAGAAAGTGCAAGTGAAACTTCTAAAGAGCCACTTTAGGAACAACAAAGAAGCACTACAGTAGCACATGTTGGTCAGGGACGCTCATTAGCCAACTGTGATTGATTTATTACAATCCCCTGCTGCTCTCTCAATATAAAATGCCCACTGTAGCGCTTAATGAAGGAATAAATGAAAGAGCAACCGACAGGATTAAAGAGGAAGCAGATGATGGAGACCACATTAATCCATTACGCAGATACCTTTATCCTCACACGTACAATCCACTGTCTGTCTGTTTGTCTGTCTCTCACTCTCTCTCTCTGTGTGTGACTCTCTGTCTCTCTCTCTCTCTCTCTCTCTCTCTCTCTCTGTGACTCTCTGTCTCTCTCACTCTCTCTCTCTCTGTGTGTGTGACTCTCTGTCTCTGTCTCTCTCGCTCTCTCTCTGTGACTCTCTGTCTCTCTCTCTGTCTCTCTCGCTCTCTCTCTCTCTCTGTCTCTCTCGCTCTCTCTCTGTGACTCTGTCTCTCTCTCTGTCTCTCTCTCTGTGTGACTCTCTGTCTCTCTCGCTCTCTCTCTCTCTGTGACTCTGTCTCTCTCGCTCTCTCTCTCTCTCTGTGACTCTCTGTCTCTCTCTCTCTCTGTGACTCTCTGTCTCTGTGTGACTCACTCTCTCTGTGTGACTCTCTGTCTCTCTCTCTCTCTCTCTCTCTGTGACTCTCTGTCTCTCTCTCTCTCTCTCTCTCTCGCTGCCTGCCTGCGTGTCTGTCTGTAATTTATTCTACGCAGTTTGTCACACGCTTCTTCTCTGCCATCTGAAAGCACACTGGAAAAATTCAATTCAATATATTTTTTATATCTAATAAATTTAGTGCAGTTTAAAGTTTATGTTTATTAAATCATTAAAATAAAGGACCCATCTAAATCTTTTCAGGCATTCTTGTATTCTTTTTTAGTGTCTATCTTAAACACATCTCAGGTGAATTTTACTGTGAAAATCAAGCCTGTACATTTTTAATAAATTGCTGTAGAGTGCCTTTTTTTTCTGCCTGATCTACAACTCGTTTCTCCCTCACACCGCACACGAGTCATTAATATTCATAAAGCAGTCTCCCAGTGTTCATTAACATTCATTAGCTAGATAATATCCTTCCTACATTCTACACGTCAACACAACAACAGCTGTCTTTTTCTCCTGCTGTTTCAAACCTAGCAAAAAACTTGCAGAGTCATTTATTCAATGTCCCGAAACCACAAAATCATTTGCCTGCAGTCCTACCGACCCTTAGGTGTGTGTGTGTGTGTGTTTAAAACAAAGGTTATCTGTTTCTCCAATCCCTTCTTCCCTTTTTCCCTTCTTCCTCACTGTCGTTGCAACTCCTTATTTTCTGCTATCTTTTAAGATCATTACTCATCACACTGTACATCATCTCACTAAAATCAGAGTATATGGTGAAGATCCTCTGATGACAGTGAGCATGTTGGCATGTTTCACTGACGTTCCTCCATCACCGCCACCGTCTCGGCTATTGGTAGGCCGTGTTTGGTCACAGTGGCACTAATCACATCACATCATGCATTCTAAGAGCAAAGAATACTTTTACGGTGTGAAATGTTTTGTCTGTGACAGCAATTGGGTCAAAATTCAAACAGTGTAAAGCCATCTTTTAAAACAAAAAATAAAAAAGAAGAAAGAAAAAATGTGGATTTTTAGAAAATATGACATTTAAACTTTTCGTAAACATCTTCAGGCTACTTCCACAATGATTCCAGTCCCAAACTGCAGTGTTTTATGATATTCACATACTTCAGTTTGGTGTATCTGTAAAAGTAATCTGTAATTTCCCCCCACTTCACGCCACATAAATCAATCGGTGTGACGTCGGAGCATTTTTTTCTAGCCCGTGTCCATATGGCAGCGAGACAGCGGTGTGCGGTTCTGGGACGTGCGAGCACACACTAATGATGCACAGAGACTCTCTCACCAGGGCGTCCTGATAAACGTTGGTCCACTGAACCTGCTTGGCACTTCGCCCAGCCAAGACCATGGGGCGACCGAGCACGTCCAAATACTCCTGTAATACACACACACACACACACACACACACACACACACACACACGATACAATTAGTCCAGTATATTAAGGTTTGATTCTCTACTAGTTAATAAGCACAGTTTATCATTCTACAGAAGCACCCTGGGTGTGATAAGTGAATGTGTGTGCGTGTGTGTGACAGAGAGAGAGAGAGAGAGAGAGAGAGAGAGAGTGAGATCGTAAGTGTGATGGATTCTCACCTGGGTGTTAATCCTGATGGCGCAGATGGAGCGGATCTCAAAATAGTAACCTACAGGAGGTAGAAGGGAAGGAGTGTGTAAAAAAAAAGAGAGAGAGTGAGAGAGAGAGAGAACTTCCTTCAGCACAAGGCAGCGATCATGCTAATACAGCTGGTCTAATTTTAAAATACTCTGGAGGATGATGTTGGGTTTAAGTGACAGTCCACACCCTGGCCCCTATATAAGACAGTTAATTAGCCAGCTATCCATGATGCACACACACACACACTCACCTTTGTTAGCGCAGGCGATCCACTGAAGCGGCGTGACGTCGTAGTTGTGCTGCCCCACTGAGAATGTAAACACTCGCACCTTCAGAGAAGAATTTAAAACATCCGAAATTAAACCTCACGGCCCGACTGACACTTTGCACTTTTCAGCTCAGCACGCACGACGCTAATTACCGAGCTGAACTTCCTCCCGAAACAGGAAAGACAAATGTATAGCGAGCATGTACTGATCAGGCAGTGGGGTGTTTAAGGCGCTGGAAATGGAGGCAGCTGTATCAGAGACGCTGAACACACACACACACACACACACACACAAAAAGTGAATATAGAGATGTATGTAGTGTGGATTCAAAGCAATTTTAATACTAAACCCCGCCTCTATATCGAGCACTACGCTAAGCTTGACCTTGAATAATCCTTCGTGCAGGCGGTCTTGACATATTTCCGATAATATCCTGTTTTCACACGACTGGATTTAAAACACAGGGCTGACACAGTGAATGAATTCTATTATATAAACTCAGCTGAATGAATGCAATAGACACTTCTCACACAAACCCGTTTCCATGTACTCGTTCTGCTGACGCTTTTATCCAAAACTACTTACAGCTGAGACAGGATACACCTGAGCAGGTAAAGGTTTACAGGTCTCTCCAACGTGAACTTACAACCTCCTAATTAGCAGCTCAGAGCCTTAACATCTACAGGTGGGCGATATGACGAGAATATCAGGTTACGATTATTTCAAGACATTTCTACGCATCACGATACATAAGTCATATACAGAGGTGCTGCATTTCAAAATAAACCTCTAAAAAAATGAGTTCTGTTTATACTTTTTTATTCAATGTCTACAGAAATCTATTAAACACTGGAAAACTTCTGGACACCAGAATAATCTGCAAATTCTAATTCTAATGTTAGATAAAGATATCATGATACACACGATATCTCAGAAAAGTGTTTCGTGATATAATTTATCACGATAACGATATTATATCGTTATATGTATTAACAACTAAGCCATTTCTGTAAATTAAGACACCACAAGCTGCAATTTTCCTTTCATTTGGTATCGCTTAGATACCGATAGAGCGTTACAAGTGATGGGGACAATAACTTTAAACACATTGATACAGACTATCACTGCTTATAAAATCACTCATCTGAAAACAAAATAATGTCCTTGAAAGCAAGTATATGTAGATTTCAGGTGAGACACCTTTTCATAACTTGGTAGCTATGTTTGCTTTATAGCTGCTGTGTAAAACTAAAGAACATTCGTTTCTTCGCTCGTCATTCTGACTTTGTGTCATCACTCCTCCTTATTGAAGAGCTGTGTGTCATCCAGAAACGTACACTAGAGCACTAAATAGTATGTGAAAATAAAGCACTGCCAGATTAGCTTCCACTTAGCACGCGGTTTTGTGACACGCCCTCTTTTGTGGGCTGTTCCGCATGTTGATTGTCCTCCATGAGCCAATCACAGTGAGTTATTTAGGTGGGTTTTTTGTCACCTAGATGAAGACTGAAAGAAGCATATAAAGATTTGGGCGAGTTTTTCCAGAAAAGATTTTGGGTGAGAAACACACTGATAATTTGTTAGCTATAGTTTCCTCGTAGTTTCAGCGCAAAACTAAAGAAGTTGAATTCAAACACCACGTGTGTGACTGGCTGCATCTGGGGCAAGATGTAATCTTGGTAATCTTTCAGCACACCTGACCCGATCCGGCGCATGTCCTAAACGTTTTGTAGTCGTGTCTTTACTTGCAGGTTTAGACTCACCGTCTTGTTGGGCCAGTTGTACTGCTCGAAGATGTCCTGAGCTCGATCCTCACCGCCGTCCGTAAACAGCATGATTATTTTATTACAGTTCGCTCTGGGGACGTTCGTCTTCTGCAAAAAAAATCGTTATGATATTAAATTATATTTATATGTATATTGCATGCTCATTAATGTGCAATTTGTATGTGTTTAAAAAAAAATACTTACTGAGGTCTAAAGAAAAGATAAATCTAACACTCTTGACCCAACTGATGGATGGATGAACAGACAAACAGACAAGACAGACAAACAGATAAATGGCTGGACAAAGATATCTAGACAGACACACAATGAGCGACAGACATGTAGACAGAATGATGTTTATCTACGTCCTGATCAATAGCTCTGTGATTTACAGACAGACAGACAGACAGACAGACAGACAGACATGTACACGGCTCTACAGTTCTGCGAGTTACAGAGCGGACAGACAGACAGACAGACAGACAGACAGACGGACAGACAGACAGACAGACAGACGGACGTCTTACGTTGAGCAGCTGGTTGAAGGCGAAGTGGAATCCTGATTTGTAGTCCGTCGTGCCTTTGGCTTGCATCTGTGCCACGTGCTCTTTAAAGATTTTTTTGTTCCTCACATTCGCCTGGACCAAGTGTTTAAAACACGGCACCACCGCCTCCGCCTTCTCGTTAAACTGAACACAGGAGAGATGGAGGGAGAAGAACAAACAGAAAGAGGGGGAGGAAACAGAGACAGAAAAGGAGAAATGGGAGAAAAATAAAAGAGAAGAAAAGAGATACAATCTGTAAAATGACTCGCTGGAGACTTATGTCTGACGAGACAATGTCTATACTTAGACCGATCTCGTGTGTGTGTGTGTGTGTGTGTGTGTGTGTGTGCCTCAGCTCACCCGTGCCACATTAACGTAATCGTCATCAGACAGCGTGTCCAACATCTCCGTTACTGAGGCTTTAATCAGCTTCAGAGTTAAACCACTCACACTGCCGCTCCTACAGAGAGAGAGAGAGAGAGAGAGAGAGAGAGAGACAGAGAGAGAGAGACAGAGAGAGAGAGACAGAGAGAGAGGGAAGATCACATGAAGACAGACAGAGATAAAGAAATAGTCATTGCTCTTCATCTGAGGTATTCAGACTGAACTGTAGGTGGGGAGCATGAGAGATCCAGGTGAAAATACTACATGAATAAATACGGGAGTGACCATTTCAGACCTTTATGCCCCTAATAAAAACATCGCAGACGAACCAGAGTGATTGACAGCTGCGCAGTTGAGAGGAGTTGATGCGGCTCCCTCGCTTTCAATACCACGATTTTCTTTTGTTAGTTAATGTGAAATAAACCCTATTAATGTGTGTCCAACTTAACTATCATTACATATCTAGTGAGCATCAGTTAATTATTTTTATTAGAGATGCCAATAAGGAACTTTTGGTTTTTGGACAAAAAAAGAGAAAATAGGCTGAACATTCTGACTAGAAAAGAAAGACAAAAGAGGTCTATGAAAGAAGTTTCAAATCTAACACTTTACAGTGGTTTAAAACGCACTGCAGAAAATGACATCTTAAACCCAACACAAGACTACTGAACCTATGTCGAGACATTTTTACTTGGCATAGTCTTGTTCTATTGGCAGATCATTTTTACTCATTTTATGTATTTATTTCTAAAAAGAAGCAAAATGATCTGCCAGTAGAGAAAGAAAACTACAACTATTTTTAAGTAAAACTATTTTCTCTTGCTACGATGGCATTTTCTGCAGTGTGATGTTTGCTTGCTTTGCTATTCATGGTTTCACGAGGGACATTGGGCAAGCGGTTTGAAACAATTTGTAAATGACAATATTATTTTAATTAATTTTATATTCCAGTTAACAATAGGTAATAAAATATAAGTTCTCAGCTAACTGGAATGCGGTTTGCGTTCGTCTGCTCTACATGTTTTGGCTTTGCAACTTTTACAGCCACCCATTAACGCTGCCAAATTCCTACAAAACTTTATATGTGTGTCATTTCCAAACTGTCCATATATTGACTTTTCTTTGGTGTGTGACGTGACTTTACTGTCCACATCATGCAGACTAAAACGAGCAGACTACATCTGCAGAATTAGGACACAAACACTCACACATCCACGAGGATGACCATGTCTTTGGGGGATGATGCTCCTTGGATGTACCTATGAAAAAAAAAAAAAAAAAAAAAAAATCATAAACGCAATACAAAAGAGTTTCCAAATATTTCATTTCAGATTTTTTCCCCCAGTTTAGTCAATCACACATATGCTAGCCAATCAGAGGGCTCCCCAAAGGGGCTTCAAAGGGAACCCTCTGATTGGCTAGCATATGTGTGATTGACAGGAAAGTGATCTAGGTAAAATGTTTGTGGTGAAATATTCGCATGAGAGGGGAGTGTGAGGCTAACCAGGGTCTCCGTCGCACATCGTACAGGTCGATCTTATCCGGCGCTCTCCACGGCGTGGCTGCAGAGAGACCGGAGAAAAAAGAAATACAATCTGAGTGAATATTAAGCTAAGCTTTCGACTTTTTTAATTACAGAATCATTTGGATGTTGGACATTTTTAAACCGACTCTCCGTCATTTCTCACCGTTAAAGCTGAGGAACAGTCGAAAATAAAATAACCGCTGTTCAGAACACATTCTGCCTTCTAACGTTTTAGTACGAACAATAAGGAGATGTCATTTCTAGTTTGGGAGACTGAGCGCAGGATAACGACGCAGGTGATGTAAGGTCAGAGGTCAGAGGTCATACCTGGATAATACCTGGTGACACCAGTGGCGCTGCCAAATGCCTGCCAGAGCAGCGAGGGGTCTTCTCTACTGTTCTCCATAAAAACCCTCTCCAGCGCCTGAGTCCAGTTCAGCTCGTTCAAAATCACCGGAGCTACAGCACACACAGAGAGAGAGAGAGAGAGAGAGAGAGAGAGACAACGCAACACAGAGAGAGAGAGAGAGAGATAGATAGACAGAGCAACACAGAGAGAGAAAGAAGCAAAAAGTGAGTGAAAAGAAACATAGCAAGCAATACAATTTTTGACAGAAAGACAAAAAAAAATTAAGACCAAAACAGACAAAAAAAAAGAGGGTGAAGGAGGATGTAGGAGAAAGAGAAAAAAAAGAAGACACACACACAGTGAGAAATAGAGAGAGAGAGAGAGAGAGAGAGAGGAGTGATGACATGATGAGAGATGAAAGAGAGAAAAAGAGACAGAATGAGAACATATTTAGAGAGAAGATAAACAGAATATACTGACAGAGAAAAAAGTAAGAGAAAAAAGATTTCATCAGCCCGTTCACTGTCCACTGGGACTCTCTATCTCTCCATCATCCCTCTCTCTCTCTCTCTCTCTCTCTCTCTCTCTCGTCCCACAGGAGCGAGTCTCTCTAAGCTCTGTCGTGGTGACGAGTTTGGATTCACTCTGGATGAGGGAGCTGGAATTTTACTGCTGTGCGACAGGGGAGCGTGGGAAAGACTGATTAGTCCTGTGTATTCACATCATCAACGATCCGTCTGTCCCAGATTTAGCTATTTCTCTCTCTCTCTCTCTCACACCATCTCATACAGCTCTCCCTGTCACCTGGAATCCCTGGGATGCGGATTAAACCCGACACTGCATCTTTTCTAACCAGCATCCTTCCACAGCGTCATCCTCCATTCGTTCACTAGTTCAGGGCAAGATGAGAGAAACAAACGTCACAAACCAGGGACAAAGGTTACTCCTGATTACTCCTCAGAACTTATTAATGCATTGTGTAGGAAGTAAGAAGCATTAGGACGTTAGGACGCTCCCTTACACTCGCCTGACCCTGATGACGAACACGCCACTACTACGTCTCCCAGCTAGCAGCATCAGCCAGACGCTAAGTGTCTGAGTGTCTGATTCTGTCTGCGTGAGCTCACTGAGCTCCTGTTCCTGCTCAAAACAAAAACACAAAGGCAATCAATCAATCAATCAATCAATTAAACTCTTAAATTAATTAAAGGTGCAACAGTCTGTTTTTTCTTACTAGTGCACTAGTTTAACCTGTAACCTGTGATATGGAGAAAGCTGAAGCTTTCTGCTGCAAGTTTTCTATAAAAAAAAAAAACAAAGAAATAGGCCAAAAATAGAGCGTGATCTCCCTGCAGTTCTGTGTGTGTGTGTGTTTGGGGTGGGGGGGTGGGGGGGTGGGGGGGGGGGTGTTGAGTCCTGATTCAGATGAAATGTGTTGAATGTATTTGAGTCTTTTCTATAAAAAGTCTTCTGATTTCAGCCAGCACTTCCCCGTCCTAACTGCTGTAACCTACTGAATGCGATTTCAGAGGCAGGACCTTCTCTCGCTCACTGCTGGAACATCAGGTCCAGATCAGGTCCAGATCAGGTCCAGACTCAGTGGACGAGCTCAGGACGTAGTGTTAGTGTTAAAGTAAAGCTCAGTACCTCCTTTGTAGATGTCCGTGGGGATCTGTACGGCCGTGTACGAGTAGTTCACGTTGTTTTTGAAATTCGGGTCGTACACAAACTCCAACTTCAGAGACATCTGAGGCTCCACCTCCTCCCCGTCCTGCTCAGACAGGCAGAGTCAAACGCTGATTTATATATATATTTACACACACACACACACACACACACACACACAAAAAACATCTCACAAACGTGCATGCACACACACACAGTGACTCATATAAACACATCTAAATAAACACTGAGTTTATTGACCAGTGTAGAATATAAATTTACACATGCACACACACACACACACACACACACACACACCCCTCACACATACTCACAAACACATCTCAAAAACACACACGCACACACAGAACACAAGCCTACACAGACACACAAAATCACGAACACACACACAACCATTACAAACACACAGAGTGACTTATATAGGCATATTGTGCTACACTGAGTTTATCCTCCAGTGTATAATATAAATTTACACACACACACACACACACACAGCCCTCACACATACACACACACACACACACGCCTGCACATACTCACAAACACACAGAACACAAGCCTACACAGATACACACAAAATCACAAACACACACACAACCATTACAAACACACAGAGTGACTTATATAGGCATATTTTGCTATACTGAGTTTATCCTCCAGTGTATAATATAAATTTACACACACACACACACACACACACAGCCCTCACACATACACACACACACACACACACACACACACACACAGATGGAAACAGTAATACACTCACGTAATCCATCTCTGCCTTGGAGTCGTAGTACTCGATCTCCCACTCCTGCACAGTCACAAAGAAACTTAAATTAAACAGCGTGATTGTCTTTACGAGTCGTTCTCCTGGCTTTCAGCTCCACAAAGCCAAACCCCTCCAGATGTTTTCACAGATGATCACACACATGATCAGAGACTCACGGTTTACCCTGAGTGTGTAAAGTGATTATCATCAGCTACTGAAAAATATCTTAGCGAGTAAAATATGTATTAAAAGATTATTAAGCCTATTTCTAAACATTATTATCTCATTCTATTACTCTATCTGTTATACAATAATCTCATAATGAGAAGTATTACATACTTATCTCCATTATTTCTGCAATTTTTTTTTAACAATAGTTTCTCCATACTGTTCATGTTCAACAAAACAACACCCCCCCCCCAATCCCAAACCCATGACATCGCTGGTTCTTGGACCATTTCGGTGCTTGAACAGAAACAATTTTTTTGTTGTTGTTGGGTAAGAACTAGCTCTTCAGTGGTGGGAACTCAGATGGCGTCAGTTAAAAAAAAAAAGAAGAAAAAAGATGGAGACAGAGTTCTTCTTCATGATGAAGCTCTTAATGAAATGAAAACCTCAAACTGATTAGAAAAGATGAAGCCATCTATAATAAAGCATGCTTTAACACGGGCTATAAGTGAGATTTTACGACACAATGTGTCACAAAAAAACACAAATGAGCTCTCTGTGTGTGTGTGTGTGTCTAAGCTCTATGTGTAAGTCAGCTGGAATAACAAGCTGCTGAGCTTCACCACCTGCAGGAGAACACGTCAGCTCAGCCACAACCATTCCCTCCATCACCATCATCTCTCACAGCGTGTGTGTGTGTGCGCGCGCGCGCGTGTGTGTGTACGTGTGCGTGTGTGTGTGCTGTAGGAACCCATAACCAGTAAATTTCTTCCTCTCTCTCTCTCTGTCCCCCTTATTCCGTCTCTGTTCCCTTTTTCTCTTTCCTTCTCTCTCTCTCTTTATATTTTTCTTTTATCTCTCAGTTCCTGTTTCTTTCTGTATCTTTATCTCGCCCTCTTTCCTCCTCTTTTCACTTATCTTTCTGTCTCTCTCTCTCTCTTCTCCAATTCCTTTCAATCCATCCCTCTCTTTCTGAAAATGTACAGCTCGCTCTTTTGAACAGACTCCAAGACACTGTTCAAATCTCAGCGCATTTTAATAAAAGATACACAGAAGGTGTTGATTATTTTTCTGTAACAGCAGCTCTGACAGTAGCGCAGCTAAAATCACAGGTTTATATTAATGCGCTCGCTCTAATACGTTATCGTTTCTATAGCGACAGCTCATTCACAGGGACTCGTACAGTGGACGCTCGGCTAATAAGAATTTTTTAAAATGTGTGCAATCGCTGATACGGTCAAGTTTTCTGTAAGAAGATTTAGGGAAGGAGTCTCCAGTGTCAGAGGTAAAGCTGTAACTTTTCTGACATCTTCAGGACAGAGGAGTTTACGCTTCTTTGCAGTTTCTCGGATACATGACAAGCTGCGTTTTTTTGTCTTATTAACTTCAAGGGAAAGAAGAAAGAGAGAGTGATGAGGGAACGACTGTTTATAGCTGCTATAACGTAAGTGAGAACAGGAACTAACTCGTTTCCCCGATGTTCCACAGCATTAATGTAACTATAAAATGGATAAAAGTATGACATGTCGTTCTTTAATAAATAAAAATTGTAATGGTTGGCAAATTGCTGTGGTGTAAGAGGAACAGAACTTGGAGACGTGCTGTTAGAGGAAAATAATCAACTTCGGGGTGGTAACAGTAACTCTGCTGTTATTAAGTATTTTCCTCTAACAGCATTTCCCTGAGTGTTTTATTCCTTACTTATACTGCTGAATGTGAGCGCGAGGCTGACGTGAACCTCATTAGAGAGCTGCTCCCTGAGGCTTCATATAATAGATTTTTGAATAATTAAGGAGCAACCAAGTTAAATCTAGCAGATAAAATAAAGTCTCATAAATCCGTGTTTTCTTTACACAATAAATCAGGATTGTAGATGTTAAAGAAGAAAACTGGAACCTTCTGACCTTGATGCCATCCTGCCATCGATGTGCCGTCTGCACTCTCTCTGCTTCTGTGGCGAGTTTCTGTTAAAATAAATAAATAAATAAATAAATAAATAAATAAATAAATATTCACACTGTCATGTGACTTGGACCTATTCCTAGTGTATAAAGCAAAACATTTTTCCCCTCTCTGCTGTTCGTGAGCTTATTTCAATATCATACAAACACACACACAAACACATCAATTTGAGAAAAGTACTAAAACACACAGTGCGCTCACCTCCAGCGCCTTCTTCTTTTTGGACAGCAGCTTCTCGATGTCTGAGGCCACCTTCTCCACTATCTCTCTGGGGTTGTTCCTGACGAGGGTGTACTGCCTCCTCTTCTCGCTGTACAGCTGAAACAGAGCCGAGAAAAAAAGAAAAAAAAACACCAGATGATTCATTTCTGAATGATTCGATTTCTAAATGAATTCCTCCTCCACATCTTACAGCCGTTTAACCCTCCAGCTATCTGCATTTCTAACACCAAGAACAGAGATCCTTACTGCTACATGCAGGCTTTCATTTACAGGTATAAAGACTATCACCAGGATATTCAATACCCTGGAACGGAGGTATTAAAGAATTGCAGTAAAGGGGTAAAGGGGAAAATACAGGCCTTTACATATTTTGTATAGGAGCCTGACTTTTTAACATCGTTGTATGCTAGATGGGTTATCACTCAATAATACACCAGTCTACTAGCAGATGAGCCAATCAACATATTAACCTGGAATGACTGACAGCCCCGCCCACTTCCCCATCCCGCTTCAGTAATTTTTGAGCAGGTATTCTGCTCTCCACTGATTTACCCACTTAATAAGATAAGCTGATTCAGCGTTCTCGCTTAGAGAATGTCTTGAGTTCATAAAAGTGAAATTTTTAAAAAATAATTTATAATATATATAATAACCTATAATTGTATGATTATTGTAGCTCACATTAGACAAGCATATAGCTAACAACAGTTAACTATATTTATTAGGGATGTAGTTAAAGGCATGGAAAAAAAAACAAAAAAAAAACAGAATAAATAAGCCTACAATGAAGTGTCAAATCTAACACTGAATTATAATTATATGGTCACGATAATTAGAAAGTGATTAACACCGCTGTTTGTTTAACACTCACCTGCACACACACGTTCAGACGGTTTGAGCAGATCAACAGCGAAAACCCCGGCCGTGCAGAAGCGTTTCACAGGTTCTACATGGAATACTTGTTTTCATGTGGTTCTATTTTATATCATTATTTAATTTTTTCACCCAGTTAATAGGAGGCAATAAAAGCTCTGCCCATATGGGACGACTCAGCCAGGAACAGGAAATAGTAGAGGAAAGGGAGATGGTGGGGAAACAGGAGACGGTGGGGGAACGGGAGAGAGTGGAGGAACAAGGGATAGTGGAGGAACAGGGGATAGTGGAGGAGCGGGAGAGAGTAGAGGTCAAGGCAGCTAAGGGGAGGCAGGGAAATATACGAGAGCTAGCATTAGTAAAGACCTAGCAGGGAAACAGAGGCAGTAGCGGAACAGCGAAACAGTGTATTAGGAAAAACAAACAGCATAGGAGTGACTGGCATGTTAGAGAAGGTAGAGAATCTAGTGGAACTAAAAAAAAATGAAGGGTAGCAAAGAAAGCTAGCTAAACTAGAGAGTCAAAAAAACATGAACCAAGTAACTAGCCTAGCTAGGGTAGGGGAGCTAGAGGATGAAGAGATATAAGAACTAGAAGATGCTGGAGAGGAGACAGAGGAGCTAGGATAAGGGAACTGGAGGAGGTAGGGGATCTTGGTTAGCCAGAGTCAGTAAGCAAGGAGACAAAAGGGAACTAAACAGACTAAATAGTGGAACTAGAAGATGCAGGGGAGTTAAGAAGGCTAGAGGAACCAATCAAAATAAGAAACGTAGAGATCTAGACAGTAGTAAGAAGGAACTGGGAGAAGATCTAGAAAGGGAACGGGAAAAAAGGAAGCCGGGAGAAGTAGGAAGGATAAACTAGGGGACTTGGAGAAGTGTAGGCAGCGGAGTTAGGGGATGTAAGAGAACCAGGCTAGGGCAGGTTTCAGTAGTATGCTGTTAACTCGACCTGACCTTCCACCCAACCAACCTCAAGTTCTTCACGGAAGCAATGCAGAGTTCAGTTCAGTTTTAATTTCACTTTTTTAAACATTTTACACTCCACACGTTGTACGCAGCCCAGCTAATCCGTGATGAGATCTGACTCCTGGCCATGACGCAGTGCTGCTTTTGCGTTATTAAAAGTCACTGTGTAAACACGGCTCTATGCTACCGAGTTTGGCTGTAAATGAGTTATGTGCTGGTGTGCGTTTCGTTCTTGTCGCGGTGGTTTGCTTAGCGGTGAGAGAAGTGAGCGGGAAACACTTCTGCAAGCTGCTCGCATGGCGCCTCTTCTCCGTTAATAAAGCTCTCTACAGCGTTATGGGAGAATCTCAACACTGCAATCCTGCAATACCAGGACTGTATAAATGCAGCCGTGCATCAAGGACATTCCAGCGCATCAATTTTTTCAATGTTATAATAATATTTAATAAAAGTATGTGCTCAAGTTACAGACAAAATACAGTTCTTGGACAGTTTTCAGACAGAAATCTACTAAATAGAAGATTATCTATGTATCGTATTTGAATCAATAAATCAAACTGAGAAGTCATGATTCTTTAAATCATTTAGTAAAGATTCAACTAAATTGAATCATTCTGAGATGAGATACACATGCTTCCTACAAACACATCCAACACACACGCAAAACCTCTTTCATAACCAGAGTTTATTTATAGTATTTGCATCTAGAACTGGACAAGTAAACAGATCCAGTGCCTTCTTTCCACACACACACACACACACACACACGTGCTTTCATTTTCACATCTCAATCATTTTTCTATTTAGTAACACTATTTTTATTTTTTTTATTATAAACCTCAGCAGCGTCTCATTGTAGATTCAGCGTCGTCATTACATCATTACTTCTAGTGTGTAGCGCATGTGTGGTTTGTTTACTCGGACTCGCTCACAGCTAGGCTTTTAAAGCAGAGGTAGCTCTTGTAGCAAACAGAACTATCTAATGCTAGCTAGAACGTAATGCTGCTTTTCCTTAACCAAATACATTTATCAGTTTGAAGGCAGATCATTAAATTCGTACTTGTAAACATATCCTGAACTGGAACGTGAGATACAGAGCGAGCTGAAGGCAGAGGGAGTTGCTCAGGCACCGTCGTCCAGCTGGCACAAACCCACCGTGCCATCTGCCTCCTCCTCACAGGCTTAAAGATTACACTCAGAGGTCACTCTGGGGACTGGACTATAAATCACGGCCAGCCTGAGTAAAGCTGCAGAGATTTCAAGCCTGGAGAAAGCACTCGGTGAACACCTTCTGGCTGTAATGCGCTAGCAATGCATTACCCCACTGTTATGGTCGAACGTAGCAGGATAGCTTTAGCCAGTTACAGCTATACAGTTATATTGGCAATCGAGTAATTTGACGATTATTTTGAAGATTAATCGAGTAATCTGATTTTTTTTTATTCACAATAAAAATAGACTTAAGTGAACAATAAGCTCACTTAAGATAATTATTTAATCTCGCCAAACTCCATATCATTCGAACGGTCCTCAGTCAATATTTGACATTTGACCACTGATTTATGATAGAAATGTTACAACAATTATAATTCCTTGATTTGGGTGATGAGTAACCATGGAAACATGCAAACTCAAAGCAGGAGTTATGACATTATGATGAAATGTGATGAAAAGTAATGTGCACATTTGGAAAAATATTGATGTATTAAACACGTTTACTTCACATTTGGTCCGAGATAATTATCATTTCTATCTATTTTGTATTCAATTGTGCGACCTGACGGGTGTTTAAGTGGTGAAAAACTCTTTCATAATGCGATGCGAATATATCATACGCATCATTTTCGGGCTTGTGCAAGTTAAGATTATTCAAAATGATTCATATCTAGCAGAATTTGCCGTGCTGTGTCTGGCGGAGGATCTGTGAAACCTGGATGACACCTTTTCAGGTGTTGCAGCACTGAAGATGCGCTGTTATGGTATTTGAGTTCATTTTTGCAGTGACGGCAGACATCATTGTTTTTCACACCTCACTTTGTCGTTTATTGCACGGACCCTCGTCTGTGCACAGCCGTGCCTCCGCCATTTTGCCGAATACTCGAAACGATATATTGTAATCGAGGATTTTTTTAAAATCGGGTACTCGAATTTAATCGAGTGATCGATACAGCCCTGGTTACAGCGTTGTAGCCCGGTGTGAACGAAAACTTCCTCAACATCAGGTTTTTAACTCTATGTTCACACTAGCGAGTACAAGTCGCTCGTGTTGCGTGTAGTTCATCTCTTCTGAGCTAGCACTGTACAATATTGTTTTTTTTTGTTCTTTTAGTTTAGTTTTAGAAACAGTGGTAGCCAAAATGAACAGCCTACAGCCCACTATACGATTTATACCCATAACTTTTATTTAAACTATATTTGTTTGATTTACATGTTACTCCCTACGCTATGTACTAGCCTTGTTGGTGGACTAGCAAAGCAAGCTAACTATACTAGCTAAGTACACTGACCAGACGCACCAACGATCTGCTACTTCCTACCAAGATTTATTTTTATTTCGTAACGTCTCTATACACATTTAATGAGAGGTCGTATATAACAGGGTAAGACAAAACCACGTTTCCAAGTTATTCTTATATTTTATATTCTTATACCAAGTTACTCTTATAATTTTGTGCATCAAACAGTAAATATGAACCAATTGCAGGTAGAAACTAAAATTGTGAGTGGGGAACAGAACAAACGTCGGCCCACACGTGCCACAGGATTGGTGTGAGGAATCATTTAAGCCAAATATCTGGACTTGTCATCATACCAAATTTACGTAGAAATCAGAAAATCTCAAGTCAAATTTACTGGTCACTTAGTGATGTCGCTGAAATTATGGTTCTGCGTTGCGCACGTACATAGAAAATGAGCGATCGCCTGCCCCAAGCTAGTGCGAACGTACGACACATTTGCACTAAGTACCAAAGCATTAGGTTATAACCTAATCTTTACACCTACCCATTAGTACTAATGCAGTAATTCAAGCTATTATATGACTGGTATATTGTGTAATTAAAATCAATAGCTAACATCTGGCAGTGATATCATGGTGAGGTGTGCAATTAATTTAACCCAAGGTCATGTTTTTTGCAGGACATATGGCAATAAAACTTGGCTGAGGTGTTGCGTTTGTAACAACAGGGCTCCTTGAACTCTAATTATACTTTTCAAACCATTTCTCTCCTTTTCCCAGTACACTCACACGGCTGAATTCAATCACGTCTGAGAACCATACTGTAATAAGAGCAGAGGCTGCAAAGCCAATTTTACAATCCATCATCTCCCACACAGGCAGTGGAAAGCTTCTCCCATCAGAAAGAGCACAGAGGAGAGAAGTGTGCGGGCAAATTGGATCAGGTCCATTTACTCGGACAGTCTGATTGGTAATGACGGCGTGTCTCCTCTGGGACGCACTGTACTTTTCTGTTACACAAATCAATTATACCGCTCAGTCAATCGCAGAACTTTCCCAAAAGACAAGCTGTCATCAGATCACCCAAATCCAATTTCACACAAGTGTTCCTTGTTGTACACACATCTGTCCCATGCATGCATTAGTCATGTTTTAATGACACAATGACTCAAAGCCTCACCACTGACTTCACATCCATCACAGGACATTTCCTGTCACCTGCTTCCGGATAATCAAGGACTGACAATAAAATCGTATCTTATCTTGTCTTTACACAGGCAACAAAATTTAGTTTAGCAGCAATCTGTCCAACACACAATTACACCATGATGCCACACACAATGCAAAATGATATAGTATATAATACAAGAAAAAAACCATGAGCCCTAGTCCCCCTAACTAATCTGGCTATATAACTTCTCCTACTACCTTACCTCCCCTAGTGCCCCTACCTACCATAGTTACCCCCATTACCTCCCCCAATCATCCATAGTTACCCTAGCCTCCCCGAGTTCCCCTACCTTCCCTAACTTCCATAGTTCTCCTACCTTCCAGAATTCTCCTCTCTATACCTATCTCCCTCAGTTCCCCTACCTTCCCCACCTTTTAAAGCTCCTCTACCTTCCACAGTTCCCCAATCTATCCTACATCCCCTAGTTCCTCTACCTTCCTGACTGTCCAGAGTTCCTCTACTTCACCTAGTTCTCCTACCTCTTCTAGCTAACCTACCTTCCCTAGTATCGCGACCTCCTCTAGTGCCCCTACCTCCCCTAGTTCCCTAACTTCCATAATTCCTCTAGTTACCCTGCTTTCTCCCTTCTCTATTTCCTGTAACTCGTCTAGTTCCCCTATCTTCCATAGTTCCACTACCTCACCTAGTTCCTCTACCTTCCACAGTTCAGCTATGTCTCCTAGTTTACCTACTTTCCCTACCACCCATAGTTCCCCTATCTCCCCTAGGTACCCTACCAATTACACTACCTTCTCCAGTTCCTGTAACTTCTCTAGTTCCCCTGCCTCCTCTACCCTACATAATTCCACTACCTCACCTAGTTCCTCTACTTTCCAAAGTTCCACTACGTCCCCTAGTGCCCTTACCTTCTGTAGTTCCCCCATCTCCCCTTGGTCACCTAGTTACCCAGGACTGTGCTGGAGGAGGCACTAGCTCTTCTGACAGGCTCCTTACAGCGTACTTGTAGCAAATCACCCACGTCACCTGCATGCGCACAAATCTGATGTTCTTTATGACCAGGATATTTATCAGGGCTTATAATAGAGTTGGATTTTATTTAATGAGCCCTCACTGCTGATGATGACTCACCTTACTGGCATTTCAGCCCACTGTACACGAATAGCATGAAAATATTTGGCAGAAAAGTCTGAAAAGGCCAGGTTATTTTTACTGAGCTGCTCCCAGAGAGAGAGCTCGACGGAGGACACACACGGCAGTTGACAGGCACAAGCACACCTATAGTCAGATTATTCAGAATGAGAATACACTGAGGGAATAGGAGTACCTGTCAAATGTACACACACACACACACACACACACACACTCACCCCTTTAAGCTGCTGCGCTCCACTGATGTGCTGCAGGACTCGGTCGATCTCCTGCTCTATCCGCCGAGCCCAGTGCATTATCCTGCAGAGAGACAGACAGGAAGTGAAGTGGAATTAGTCCACTATGTTTAGGTTGAAAGCCATCACCAGATCACGTGAAGACCCCACATCGTTTAACGCAGTGTTTGAGGAGTGATGAATGTTGCCAGGACATCTGTGACGCCTGAAGATGGACATGTATATTGATTAAATCAATATGGATCCATAAGGATGGAGAATAATAAAGTTGTTCTTGTGACATTTAAATGTAAAGAATTTTATTGCAAACTAGTTTTAATGCTGTAATGTGGGGTGCTGTAAAAACAGGCAGTGCTCATTTTAACAGCATTTAGTTTTAGTCTTCTCATAAAAATGCATAATAATTAGAGTCATATTTCAATCATTTGGTTATTGTTAGTTTTAGTCTAGAGCTTTTTAGTCAAAAATGAATAATTTTAGTCAAGTAAAACTAAATGTTTAAACAAAGATTCCTGCTGCACTACAGCACCTGGTGTTAGATGTCTATCAGTAAATAAACACTTTGATTAATAAAAATGAGAACATGGAACTTATGGAAATACATGGTCTAAAAGAGACCGGAATTTCATGCAGGATCATCAGAGATGAACAAACAGCACATAAAATGGTATGTGTACTCTTGTCCCAATACACATAATCCAGAGAAAGAGAGAGAGAGAGAGGGAGAGAGAGAGTCAGAAGACAGAGAGAGAGACAGAGAGAGAGAAAGTCAGAAGACAACGAGAGAGACAGAGAGAGAGAGTCAGAAGACAGAGAGAGAGACAGAGAGAGAGAGTCAGAAGACAGAGAGAGAGGGAGAGAGAGAGAGTCAGAAGACAGAGAGAGAGACAGAGAGAGAGAGGGAGAGAGAGAAAGTCAGAAGACAACGAGAGAGACAGAGAGAGAGAGTCAGAAGACAGAGAGAGAGAGAGGGAGAGAGAGAGTCAGAAGACAGAGAGAGAGAGGGAGAGAGAGAGAGTCAAAACAGAGAGGGAGACAGAGAGAGAGAGACAGAGAGAGAGAGGGAGAGAGAGAAAGTCAGAAGACAACGAGAGAGAGACAGAGAGAGAGAGACAGAAGACAACGAGAGAGACAGAGAGAGAGGGAGATAGAGAGTCAGAAGACAGAGAGAGAGAGACAGAGAGAGAGAGTCAGAAGACAGAGAGAGACAGAGAGACAGAGAGAGGGAGAGAGGGAGAGAGGGGTAAGAAAAGACAAGCTGCAGTGAGGCACAAAAGGAAGAGAAATGACACACTGTAATTTTGAGACTAAACACTGTTATCCTCCTCCACAGACAGGCAGCATGAAATACACTCCATCTACAGAGACACACTCGCACAAACACACTGCAACACACTCCATCTACAGAGACACACTCGCACAAACACACTGCAACACACTCCATCTACAGAGACACACTCGCACAAACACACTGCAACACACTCCATCTACAGAGACACACTCGCACAAACACACTGCAACACACTCCATCTACAGAGACACACTCGCACAAACACACTGCAACACACTCCATCT